>JAKCPI010016713.1:0-38375 GCA_023213315.1 Euborellia annulipes | reverse complement strand
TCAATCTAACAGATTTGACCGGCGGTCCAAACTCACGATCCGATCTTTTCGTTAGTGGGCGAGCACGCGCCAGTTTTGACCGCCCCGCATCAATCTAACCGATTGGACTGCGGTCCAAACTCACGGACTGATCTTTTCGTTAGTGAGCAAGCGACAGTTTTGACCGCCACGCATCAATCTAACAGATTGGACTGCGGTCCGAACTGCATGGTCTGATCTTTTCGTTACGTGGACAAGCGGACAGTTTTGACCGCCCCCGGACCATCTCTTTTGGTGCCGCGATTTTTGGAGGGGGTAGGGAGGAGACAGTATGTTGAAAAATTGTACTTATAAATTCTATCTTTTTCACCATTAATAAAGCAAAATAAGTTACCCCCTCCCCTACCAATCAATTAAGCTATTAATATGCCTCGAAAATAATTTTAGTTAATCACCATTCACAAAACCAAATTTATTATTTATTATTTTTTTAAATATCATTTAAGGTCATGGTAAATTAGGATACAAATATTTATATCATTTTACCTTCGGGAGAAAAGTTCCTAGTTTCTGAATATACAAAAAAAATTAACTATAGGTTATGTAAGAAAAAAATATTGGCCCTCCCTCTAGAGCGCCCCTAATGATCCAATGTTTCTACCAAAAGCTTTTCAGTTCTTGATCTTTACCATCTAGTTTATGTGTGCAAAATACCACAGACATACACACAAGACACACAGACATCATTCCAAAAACTACTTAAATGGACTCAGGGGACCTTAAATCGCATTTTGGCAGCTTCAGAATCAGATAATTAAAGATTTTATTTAAAGGAGAAGAAAGGATTAATTACTTTTTTTTTTTAAATAATTTTCTATTTCCATTTTTCTTGGAAATTCCAATGGCTTCTTGACTTGATCTCGTCTAGTCGGTAGGCAAAACTTTCGTCAAGACGAAAGTCCACGGATTTGGTCAAATCAGCGGTTAAAACTGCCGCGGTCCAAAGATATTTCCTTTTGCCCATACACGCACGCGCTCGGCTCCGTGGCGGGCCAACTATACGGGTTTATCTGTGGGTTTTCCTCTACGCTCTGTGAGAGTGAATGGTTTAATTTCGCCGGAAACCGTGGCGGGTTTTAGCCGGCCTGGCAGACTGGTCCGCCCCGGTCCAACCCGACAGATCAAACTCTCCACTTTTTTAAGCCAAATTGGATAACGAAAGTTTTAACCGTGGCGGATCGACCCAACAGATTGGACCGCCCCGGTCCAACCCGACAGATCAAACTCTCCACTTTTTTAAGCCAAATTGATAACGAAAGTTTTAACCGTGGCGGATCGACCCAACAGATTGGACCGCCCCGGTCAAAACCGACAGTTCTACCTCTCCGTGTATGCCCAGCTATTGAGTCCAAAATTGATTAGAAATTAAAAATGAATTTTTAGATTAAACTCAACGCATGTAAAAATCTGGTGTGACTGGTGCACAGCACACAACTTTCTCTTACCTTCGGTAATCGAAAGTTGTATACTGTGCTTGTCACACCAGATGTTTTGTGTCGACATGTATTTAGTTTCCAACAGTACGGTACATTCGATTTTCAAGATGTAAAATTTGTATGTGAAAATATTTATATTTTGTTACCATGGCAACCATTTCTCCTATCTTTTCTATGGAGTACAAGAGTAAAGTGGTCTTCAGAAGATTTCAATCACAAAATGAGAATATACATTTTATAGCGAATCTAAAAAATAATTGATTTTTGAATTAAAAAAAAAATCGTTGAAGCGAATTTTAGGAAAATCGAAAAACACTGAAAAAGTACATCAGTAAAGTACTAGTACTTTTTGGCCGATTTTGATTAAAATCTTATTTTCACGCTCCAGGGGGGTGCCCCACTTAAATATAAAATTTCAACCTCCTAGCTCAATTCCTTCATGCTTAAAATTGAACCAAGACAGAAACACAGACAGACGGACCATGTCGCGAAAACCACTTTTTTTGGATTCAAGGGTCCTCAAAACGTGAAGATCGATCAAAATCTCGACATCGAATTTTTGACATGAATCCGGTACTTACTCTATATATTAACATATACTTATAGGCAAGAGAAAGTAATATCGAGATATCATGAGATTATTTTTTTTATTACATAATTTCTAAAGGAACCACGGATGGGGGGACACCAAACCTTGCTCGGAGACGACAATAGTCTTAGAGAAAGTAAAAAAAATTTTTTTTTAAATTAATTGTCTCAAATGAATATAGAGAGATGACGTATTTTACGATAAGAAAATAATAATAATAATAAGAGTTGATTTTAGAGTTAGGTTCAACGTCCTCTGTGCTTAGTTAACCTTGATGATATAGAGAAAAGAAGGAGAAGGGGGTAAATGTATATAAAATATGATTCAGAAATTCGAGTAAAAGGGAGCCATTTGTATGCTAAATCTTTTAAATACACTTCTCTGGGCGCTTATAATTGGAGGGGAAAAAAGTAGATTGGAGGGGGTAAATGATGACGACGACGACGACGACGACGACGACGGGGAGGGATCTTAAGACTCTTTGATGGCATACAGGGAGATAAGAAATGGTACATTATGTATATTGGATGTTTAATCCTTTATCCCCCCCCCCCCGCCCGCTCTCCTTAAGAAGAAAGAGTTGGGTGGTTACAACGGATCGGATATTTATAGAAATGAGACCTCGAAATCTCACCTTATCTCGTCTCGCTCTTTTCTTTACAACACACAACGCAACCAACGTAATAAAATTAAATTTATCAGCTGGGGCATTTATTAGATTTAAAAAAAAAAAAAATTAATAAAATGAACAATCAGACTTGGAGATTTCCTAAAACCGTGTTTAGTTAGTATTTCGTTGAATAATAAAGTTCAATTTTAGGCCCCGGATCTAAATGGCCTCCGATGCCGAAAAAGGCCTTAAACATCAAGAAATATTTTATATCCTTAATAAAATATAGGGATGTGAAAAAAATTTTTTGAGAAACTTTTCTCTTTCTGGGCGAATATCTCAAAAAATCTTTAAGATATCGGAGCCAAGTTTTTTTTATATTAAACTAGAATAGATAAGAATTATTTTAAACAGAAATTCAAAAAAAAAATTCCAGCCCCAAAAATAATGGTAGAGGCTCAAAGTTGAGATTTTGCCAATTTCAGGAGACCAAATGGAGACCAAATGTTAGTCTCTTTAGACAAAGCTACAGGTTTCCCTGCTGGACCTATTTGGATGAAATTTAAAATACAAATAGATTCTATCGAAAACCCGATACCTTTGATATAAAATTTCATTTTGGATCAAAAGCGACTTTTTGAAAGGACATTAAAATTTCAAATTTGTCCTATCATGGCAAAAAGACAATTCTGACTATTTTGCACCCAGATGACGTCATATATGAACAAAATTATTTATATTATCATACTATATAATAATTGCCTAAGACCGTGTCCGATGTGTGAAACAACCAATCAGGCCTCAGGGATAGCGCCATGGTAACAAAATATAAATATTTACCCATGTTTACGATTTTTTTTATTTATTTACATTTTTGAATTCTAAAATATCGGCGTAAATTTTTTGTCTGTGTACCGGGAGAGTCCCGGAAAGGATATGATTCACAAAAAATCTTAAGTTCATGAATAATTAACCGCTAAAATAATCTCTACATATAAAAATGAAAAGGGAAAATGTATGTACCGGTATGTATATAAGTAGGCGAGCAAGGGGGTCCAGGGGCGCAGCCCCCGGCTAGACGGAAAGCCCCGCCGAAGGCGGGGCTTTGCGTCTAGTTAATATATATATATATATTAATATTAATAATTTTTATTCCTAATGGAATTAAATTTTTTAGAATAGATCTATTCAGATACAAATAGATTAAGGTGAATAAGAAGAAGTGATAACAACATAACAAAAATAAAAATCTTAAAATTTTATAAAATTAGGTCAAATCCTATGTAGGCCTATAACATTTTGAATGGATACCAAACGATGTATTTACATTCTACCAACATAACAAAAATAAAAACCCTTAAATTTTATAAAATTTGGTCAAATAATAATTTCAATGTTTCGAATTTATAGTGAGAGTTTTTCTGCAGAGGGGCCTACTCTGCCAGTCTGTATTTGAGTCGTCCATTTGCAAAAGTGTCCAATTGTCTAGGGAACTACTTTTCAGGAAACGAGAAAAAACTGTATTTTATTAAATTCAAGAGTTAATTTATGATCGTTATGTTTATAAAATCTGTAAATAAATTAGGAACACAATTTACAAGGTCTTAGGTCCGTATTAATTTCTATATAGCAGTAATAAACCGTTTTAATATTCAACTAGGAGTTTTTTGTAATTAGCAAGTTTTGGCACTAAATGCAAATGGTCAGTATCAATCAACATAGCAAAACAAAAAAGAAAATTCCATAAAGGTAGCAGGTTAGCCAGCAATCATCATTATTAAAAAAATATAGATCTGGACTATAAAAATGTCCCCCCAGTTTTCTAAAATATTCATTTTTGTGGAAGCTTGCAACTAGTGGGAGAAAGTCGCCATCTTAGATGTTAGCAAGCAAGTAGTTTTGGAACAGTATTTGTTTGTTTCCAACAAGACACTTTTGAAAATGGTAACTAGGCCCGGTTTGAATTTGTACTCGATTTTCAATATTAGTTTTAAACAGGATTTATCAACTTTTTTCACTGGAAAACTATTTTCAAATGTATATTTCAGTTGTGCCAACAACATGCAATTAAAATCTCAACTTTTCCAATTTTGTCAATTAGGCACTTTTGGAAATGGACCACTCAATTGATTTAATAATTCAGTAGTTGTTTGTAGCTGGGAATCGTAGTTGAGGACGATAAGGAGAATAAAAACCAGCTTTCTTTCTCTCTCACTACTTCAGTTTATTTGCAAATATTTCGGCTCCTATACAGAGGCCATCTTCAGTGCATATATGAATTTTATGAGAGAGATTGTCAATTTAGTAAAAATATATTCGAGAACAGTTGAGCGCATGACGAGCCGAAATATTTGCAAATAAACTGAAGTAGTGAGAGAGAAAAGGAAAGCTGGTTTTTATGCTCCTTATCGTCCTCAACCTTGATTTAATAATTTTTTAAGTTTTAGAATAAGAATATTTAAAAATGGATTTCTCACTCTCACAAAAAAAAAAAAATTTATTTACTGCATTTTTTATTTTAGCTAACAAGTAAGAGAAGCAAAGAAAAGTGATAAATTTATTTCAAATGATAATGGAATTAAATCCCCTAAGGAGACAAAAATAAAGACAAGGTCTTAAATACAGAACACACACACACACACACACAAAGCTTTGTTTTCAGATGACAAATTGAAAAAAATTATAATTTACATTCCCCCCCCTCCCCTTGGAATGGTGCTTGCTTCTCTTCTCTTCTCTCTTTTCATTTTTAATTTTATTATTTTTTTTTTTTTTTTTTTTTTTTATTCATTCTAAAAAACAAAAATAAAAAAAAAAAGCAAAAGAAAAATATTATTAATATTTTTCATTTCTTTAATCAGTTAAGGGAGAATTAAGATTTATTCCCTTACTTAACATAGAATGAAATAAAAATAATATGAGAGAATTTTCTCTTAAAATATATTTATTTATTATTATAGAGTGAAAAGAATGAATTTATTTTTTTTTTCTATTCATTTTATAATTAAAAAATCTGGTGTGACTATCATCACACAACACCAAATTCCAAGGAGAGGTTGTTTCACTTCTAATTAACTAGCTATCATTTGGATAAGCTAGTTGACTATGAGTTTAGAGTCTTTTCACTGAGGTCGTAGCTAAGACCCAAGTTCGGTATAAGGGTTAACTAACTCCTTAGGTGAAATTAAGAACACAAGCCTTGTTTAATTATTTTTTTAGAAATATTTAAATTTTTTACTTTCTCTTATCTCTATATTTGTTAATATATATAGAGAGAGAAAGTATTGGAATCGTGTTAAAAATTCGATGCCGAGATTTTGAGGGATATACACGTTTTGAGGTCCACTGAATCCAAAAAAGTGATTTTCGCGTCATGGTCTGTATGTGTTCAATTTAAAACATCAAGGAATGAGCTACCAGGTTGAAATTTTATATTTAAGTTAGGCACCCCCTATGGCATAAAAATAAGCTTTTAATCAAAATCGGTCAAAAAGTACTAGTACTTTACTGATGTACTTTTTCAGTTTTTTACGATTTTGATTAAAATTCAAAAATCAATCATTTTTTACATGCTCTTTAAAATGTATATTATCATGAAATATTATGAAGCACACTGTACGCTTGTACTTCAAAGGAAAGATAGTGGACATGTTTGCCAAAGTAACAAAAAATAAATATTTTCCCATGTTTATAAATTTTATACACCCTGTATCTCGAATTTTTTTTTTTAACACTCACACACACATTCACACAGTCTTTTCGGCAGCTTAGACCATAAGACTCTGACGTTAACCGTTATTTTATGATAATATCTATTAGGAGCCCAAGCATTTCTATTTAAGCCATTTGGTATCCAAATGGCGCTACTACACCAAGCCCGGGGCATCTTGAATTTTAATATATCGTCTGACACTAAATATACGGTAGCTCGAGACAAAAAAATCTGGTGTGACTAGCACAGAACTCTCTTACCTCCGATAATCGAAAGTTTGTGCTGTGTGCGACCAGTCACACCATATTAGTATATATGATGCCTTTATTAAGTTGCTAACTTCACTAGACTTTCTTTATACTTCAGATAGCTAATTATTATACGGTCGGATAAAAATTTGATAATTGACTAGAAATGAAGCAACCGCCTCCAAGAGGTAAAAAATTATAATCACAGGGATAATCAAATTCACAAATCTAACTTCTAGATTTCTGAACTAAAACTAAATATATCTCGAGGCAAATAAAAGTCTGGTGATCACATCACACCACTTTGGAAGTTAAGAGAAATTTATTGAATTTCCTTTTTCCTCTCAATCAAAATGAAGAAAATATGACAAAAGATGAAGAGAGAGAGAGAGAGAGAGAAACAACGACACACTCTCTCTCTCTCCTTTAGAAAGGCCAAAGGGTGGTGTAAGTCGAAATGAGGAGTTGTATGGATGGTAGATGAGGTGGTGAAAAGAGAAGATGCGAGGGAGGGGTGAGCTGTAAAATATCATTTTCTTTAATTAAAGCCCATTTGTATTAAAGAAGGAGCCATTAAACGCGTTTAACGCTTTAGGGATTATTAAATGTGTCGAGTTGGCAACATCCAAAACTTTACTTACTTAACACTAATAATAATATATAATAATAATAATATATACAAGGAATTATAGAAACAAATTTTTCGCTTATTTTGTAAAATAATATTATTGTTAAGGGGGCTCGGGAGTGAAGGTGTTACGCATGTTTTTCCCGATAAGATGGCGTTGTGTGTCAGAAAAAGTATGCCCAAAAAATCAAGTAATTCAAAAATTTGCCAAGAGATGTCAGAATGGTAGCTAATAATATATAATGCATTTGGTTGATTTTCATTGATCTTTTAACAATAAATACTTTATAAATGTTTTTATATATTATGTATCTTTTATAAAAGCATAAAAATATATAAATATAGGCCAGATATAGGCTACAAGGGGATCAGCTGTTAGACTAGCCTGCCATCTATTGCAAGAATGCTGAACTAATTTGACATTTGATTTTTAAATAAATCATCTAAGCTTATTTTAAAAATTTCTTAATTAATATGTGATTAATAATAACAATAAATTTAATAATGAACTCACCAGGACTGTAGATAAATTTAGAAGATGAAAAAGGCCAATTCAGTCCTCGAGAATTTCGAGAATGAAACATGAATACATTATAATAAAATAATATATTTATTCTCTCTAGTTTATATAAATTAGTCAAAAATAATTATTCATATATATATACCTTAATGGTGAGTAGTTTGCATTATCTAGATCCCTTACTTTTACAACGCAGGTTCCCTCAGTGCAACACAAGAACATATACATCGAGGAGTCAACCATATAATGATAATTTATTAAAAACAAAATTTGAAAAAATCATAGACGGATAATTCTGACATCTATTAGTCAAATTACAAACGAGTTATTTTTAGTATGGGAAAATTTACATTTATAAAAAATTTTTTATTTTATTTTTATTTTTATAAACAAACACGTCTCCTTAAACATTTCATTTTACAAAAACATAGAAATCTATTTAAGAAAAATATTCGGATAATTCAATTTAATTATTGGAGATTGTCTTTATTATTTTTATATTATTATTTATTTAATTACATGAAGAATCGCTGTATATGCCTCAGAGAGATTTTCGCTATCACTTTTGAAATTTATTGTGTTTGCTTTCTTTGTTAGAATGTGAGCGGCTTCTTTAAATTTTCTTTTTTCATCAACGGTTTCGGTACACAAGATTTTGACACCTTTTATAATAACAAAACAAACTATTTTGCATTATCTAGATCCTGATCTCACTGAAGAAGGCACGCAGCACAGCGGCCGAAACCCAAGAGGTCTGAGATTTTATAATTGTCAACTAGAGAGAATAAATATATTATTTTATTATAATGTATTCATGTTTCATTCTCGAAATTCTCGAGGACTGAATTGGCCTTTTTCATCTTCTAAATAACAATAAATTTAAATTAAAAAAAAATAAAGATAATTGGGACAGATTGTTTTTTTGTATTTGCTTGATAACAAAAAAATTAATTTCCTTAATTTTTTTATAAGTCATTAAAAAAATTATAGCTCGAAGTCCCAATAATCTCTTATGAATTTAATTCATTTAAAAAAAAAACGCATTGAAAAATTCCTTATAATAGTCTAGTTTTTTTTTTTAAAGTACGTATAGACGTCGCTCCTGAACCCCCTTAAAAAATAAATTGCTAGTAGGCCTATCAAATAATGCTAGAGTGTAATTTAATTTTAAAATCTGTCGTGATTAGTCTCTTGTGATAATGAATTAGTTTTGAAGAATGGAAATAAATCTTGCTTGCATTTATTTATTATCACCACCCTTTCCACTGCTCTTGACCATTACGAAAAGCCTCAAATGGGGGATGGCGCTAATGATCCTCCTCTTGGTGGTTAGATTAAAATCTAATTAATTTTCTTAAAGAAAACACGATTACAAACAAAGGAGAGACACACACTCTGGATCTATACATTATATACGAATATCCTGACGCGGACAAACATATTAAACAAAAAAAAAAATGTAATGTGACTGAACGCACAGCACTTATCTTTGGTAATTAAAAGTTGGGTTCTGGACTTTTCACAGATATTAGTGACGATATAGGCCTACATTTAATCTATTTTAATTTGAAAGTTTACTCGTAGAGGTCGTATCCTGCATGTCTTATTCAGGAGTATCAAACAAATGATTGTTTTAAATTTTATAATTTATTGCTTAGCTACTGGGTTCTGTACAGTAATTGACAGTTTCGGAGTTCAATTGTCTCCATCCTCAGGCTGTAACAAAGATTGTACGTTTATTTATTTTCAGAATATGCCACAAAATCCTTATAAATACACAATATTATATTATAAATTGTATTTATAAAGATAATGAGGATGGAAACAATTGAACTCCGAAACTGTCAATTACTGTACAGAATTCAGTCGCTAAGCAATAAATTATAAATTTTAAAATATTCTACACAGCCACTTTCTACATTAAAGATATACCGATCTACCCGAATTCTCTAAAAACAGACGTTAAAATTTAACATCAACAAATGGGTGTTAAAAAGAAAACTAATTACATCACCGTTAAAAAATGCTATTCTCTAAGCCAAGTTTTAGCAGCTAGCTACCTGTCCTGTGCGACCAGTCAAATATGTACCTGGCAGGGGCGTATATAGAAATTTTTTCGGGGTGCTCGAACTCCAAAAATTTTATCTGCGGAAAATTTTTTTTTGATGCTCTTTAAAAACTATATTTTTTTTCACACTTGAAATTTTTTGAGGACCATTTTCCTTCTATTGCGGAACCAAAGTTGTCCATCCTGCGGAAAAATTTGTTGCGCTGATGTCTGTAAATTGAATCCCTATATATCGGCGGAAACTAATATGTGCTTGACCGAAAATTCGGGGGACAAGCCCGGGCCCCACTTTCGGCCCCACCCAGTAAATACGCCCCTGGTACCTGGTATTAGTATTCAATAGTTAGAAATTTTCCATCAAGCTCAGTTTTAGAGATGAGAAAAAAATAAATTTTAATAAAAATATCTCTAAATCTTATTTTGAATTTTCAAGATTATTTTAAAGCAATCACTTTTAAAAATATCCCGATAGTTATAATACATATAAATTTTAAGTTTCAGCCCAATCGAAGGTCATTTAGACGGCTAAAAGTTTAGAAAAATCGATTTTTTGTTTTTATTTGGATGCAATTTTTATCATCCCAAAATGCAAAAAACATATATTTACGATATTCTATAGTTCTTTGGTAAAAATCTGTTGATTATTAACGAACTTATTAACAAAATTATTAATAATCAATGATTAACAATATCGAAAACAAAAACGAATTATTTTATTTAACGCACTACCCATAAAAGAATTTGTTTGTTCATAGAATCTTTTTTTTTTTTTTTGTGGCAAATCTTAATTGGCATTTGATTATAACAAAAAAAAGAGAGAAAAAAAAATTGGATTTAATGAAGACTTAATACCAGAACACACCCACTTCTCTCTCTCTCTCACTCTCTTCAATGCCTTTGTCTTTTCCCCTAATGATATACAAATAGACTCGCTCTCTCTCTCTTTGTGTCTTAGATCTTTTGAGAGAGAGAGAGAGAGAGTAATCTATGATCCTCGAAACCACAGGCAACACACACGTATATTTAAACAACAAACAAACTCAAATGGGGTGGTACTAAAATTTTTATTTATTTTTTTTCTCAACAATCTCAACAAAACTATATAAATGCCGGTGACCCGTGGCGTAGAGAGAGGACACTAGCTTCTTGTGCCGGGGTCCCGGGTTCGCTTTCAGTTATTTCATTTGAATTGACTACAAATCATTTGAAATAAATAGGGATGGATGCCAAAAAGACCTTAAATTAAAAAAAGCAAACGTGTGGGGTCGTGGGACTAGGGGGTCCCACGGGAGGGTGGCTCTTAGCTACTATTCATTTTATTTATTTATCTTGTCAAATATAAATGATATACAAAAAAGTGTTATATAAAAGTTGTAGATCTATAAAAAATGCACATAATAACATCTATCAGTTTTTTATGTACACCTAACGGTTTCAGAGAAAACCGCGAAAATCCATTTTTACTTTCTCTTACCTATACATGCAAAATATAGAGAGAGATAATATTTGGTTTCATGTAATAAATTTGATGTCGAGATTTTGATGGATATACACGTTTTGAGATCCCCTGAGTCCAAAAAAATGGTTTATGCAATATGGCCTGTCTCGGTGGGGGTGGGGTGGGGGGTGGGCGTGTTTTGTGAACAAAATATCTCAAGAAGGAAAAGAGCTAGGAGGTTGAAATTTTATATTTAATTAAAGTACCCCCCTGGGACATGACACGAAGCTTTAGAACAAAATCGGCCAAGAAGTACTAGTACTTTACTGATGTACTTTTTCAGTTTTTTTTATTTTCGATTTTCTCAAAATTCATTCTAACGATTTTGATTAAAATTCATAAATCAATTATTTTTTAGATGATCTTTGAAATGTATATTCTCATTTTTCCCTTGAAATATTTTGAAGCACACTTTACTCTTGTACTTCATAGAAAGATAGGATCAATGTTTCTCATGATAACAAAATATAAATATTTTTTTATACTGTGCTTATCACACCAGATTTTTCGTGTCAACATATATTTAGTGTCCAAAAGTAATATAAGCGGTTTATATATATCAAGAAAGTCTTGGATTCAGGTCACGATGTCGAGGTTTTGATGGATATACCAGTACACGTTTTCAAGTCCCCTGAATCCAAAAAAGTGGTTTTCGCGACATGGTCTGTCTGCCTGTCTGTGTGTGTGTGTTCAATTTAATGCAAGAAGGAAATGAGCTAGGAGGTTGAAATTTTATATTAAAGTTAGCTACCCCCCTACAAGCTTTTGAACAAAATCGGTCAAAAGCTACTAGTACTTTACAGATGTACTTTTTCGGTTTTTTTAGATTTTCTCAACATTCGCTCCAAAGATTTTGATTAAAATTCAAAAATCAATTATATTTTAGATACCTTTTAAAATGTATATTCTCATTTGGCCATCGAAATCTTCTGAAGACCACTTCACTTTTGTACTTCATAGAAAAGATACGTGAAATGGTTGCCATTGTACAAATATAAATATTTCTCTGTTTATAAATTTTACCCATTCGAAAACTAAATATATATCGACACAAGAATGCCTGGACTCCCTATAGAGAATTACTAAAATACTAGTATCGTCGAGTATCGTTAAAAGTCTTATATGGCTGAGTTGCCGGGAGACTGTGTGAATGTGAGTGTGAGTCTGAGTATGAATCAGAAAAAAAGCGTGAATGTCTAAAAAAAAAAATAAAAAAAAAGCGACACAAAAAATCTGGTGCGATCAGTAACACCAGTTTTTTTTTTATAAATATTCTGTTAATTTTTTTTTGATTTTTAAAAACGTTAATTTTAATGAAAGAAATCATCAGTATGATGATGGATCACCTGTTTTGGTTTGTCTTTGAATAAAGCCCCTATAAAGAGCGAGTCCATTTTCTATTTGAAGTCGTTCGTCCGAGAATCTAAAATGGACAGTATTTAATTAAGACCTTTTCTTTATCCTTTCTTGTTCGATCAGCCAGTTGGCCCCTATTTACTCTCTTCGGTCAGATGATGATTACAACCAACCAACGAATGAACATCCCTCTCTCTCTTCATCGTCTCGTTTTTTTTCTTTTTCTATCTGCTAATTCTTTTTTTTTTATTCGCTAAAATGTCAGCCTTACTTATTACAGACAATAAAATGTAATTCGAAAGCCACCAACTATTTCAAACAAAACTATTTAACTGAAAATCTTTACCAAGTCAGGTGGTAAATTTCAACCCCGTGAAGTTACATTATTTTCTATTTCTAACTCCTCCTCCTGCATATGATTGTCATTCCGTTGACTTTGTTTGACCAATTTTCCGTTAGAATTACAATATGAAAATTTAGTCTGAGTTTATGGATCAAGTCCAGAAAAAATACTCGCGTTACCAAATCCTTTTAAAGGCCCCCGGGCTTGGTGTAGTAGGTAGCGTGCCTACCTCCTATACCAAACGTCGCGGGCTCGGACCTTAGGCGGTCCGATGATTTTATTTAAGCCATTTGGATACCAGATGGCTTAAATAAGAATGCCTGGACCCCAAATAAATATATATTATTAAATAACGGTTATCGTAAAAAGTCTTAAATGGCCTAACAAGTTGCGGAAAAGACTGTATGAATGTGTGTGTGGGTGCGAATGAGAAAAAAGTGTGAATGTTTAAACAAAAAAATCCTAAATCTATTTACCGACCAATTTTCAATTGTACAAAACATGGGTATTTTAAAAAAAATTTCCACTAGCTATTTATACATAGAAAATTTACATTAATTTAAGCATAAATTATGTGATTTGTCATTTTTTTTTTAATGGACTTACACCACTTTCAAAATAAAAGGTCCATTTATCAAATACCAAAAAATCGTTAAAATGAAGGTTTTTATTTCTTGCAAATTTTGGGGCTTTAGTGTGACCGGAAGATTTCAAGTAATCTAAAAGAAATTAAAACACCATGTTTGTCATGGCTCTATCTGAAGACCTTACAAATCATTACATTACGAAAACATCTATTTTTTTTTTTTTTTTTTTTTTAAGGTCCTTCTCGGCATCTAAGGCCATTTAGACCCCATCCCTATTTATTTCAAATGATTTGTAGTCAAATCAAATGAAATAAATTTTTCTCGCTTGGGATGGGAAGCGAACCCGGGACTCCGGTGCGAGAAGCTAATGTCTTCCCACTGAGCCACGGCTCCCGGGCATCATCTAATTCAAAAATTTAAAAAAAATTATCTCAAAAATAAAGTTTTTTTCATATTTTATCAAATTTAAGGACCTTTGCGCGACTGGAAGATGTCAATTTTTTTTTCCTTTTTCTTGACTGAAATTCGCAACTCAACTACCCACAGTATTACAACTTCGAAAAAAAAAAATGTATTTTTTCTGCCCACCCTACTGTATATTGATCCAGATAAGTCTATTTGATATCATCGTATACATGATAAAAGAAAAAGGCTAGGCGGGCCCGAGCCCCTGGAGGGGCTTCCTTTATCTCACTATCAATATAATTCTCACATTTAATTAGTTAAATTTGAAATAACGATAATTCTTCAAAATAGAGTGAGAGAGAGAGGTTGTTACTGAAAGACAACGATGATATGTTAGTGTGTGTGTATGTTGAGGGAATTCCCTGAGGAGTCATTGAGAAGTGAGAGGGCGGAGGGGGAGGGGGCGAAAATAAACCTTTTAGCACAAGGAACAAGGCAAGTTACCTATAGAAAGCGCATATCCTCCTCCCTATACATGCACAAATCTCGCCTTAAGTCTGGCTACAGGGTGGTTAATATTTATTGCTTGAATATTGTAGATGTATTTATTATTATTATTATTATTTTTTTTTTTTTATCTTTCTATATATACGGTATAATAGCGGAGTGTCCGTCTGTCACGCTCTGTTTGACCGACTTCCAGTTGGAATTTTGAGACGAGATTTTTTTTTAAAATGGGTGCCTAAGGTCCGAAGACGTACAATGACCAATGGTCCCATGCAGCCAGGAAGAAAATAAAAACAAAAGGAGAAGCATAAAAGGGAAACTCAACTGCGGGAACTGAGAAGATGCCTGTTGAGATTAGACTTGAAAGTCTGAAGATTGTAGGTTTTGAGGAAGATAGACCCAAGGAGCTTGTTCCAATCACGGGTCAAAGGGAGATTGGAATTGACTAGTTCTATTAGTTGAGAGATGAACAGCATAGGGATGCTGGGACGATGCCTCCATTGTGTTCCGTGTATATGTTGCATTGGGTGGGATAATTGATTTTAATTCGGCAGAGCATTGACCATGGTAATACCTGTAGAAGAGAGATAGTGCAGACACGCTTTTTCTATGATCTAGTGACTGGAGGGATGCGGTTATGGAGAGTCCAGGAAAATTACTCGGGTCACAATTTCTTAAAAGGGGAGGGGCCAAAAATTCCAGAAAATTTAGAATTCGCCCGTTGGAAAACATTGAGATTTGTCTTGCTTTATAAAAAATTAAAGCCAATTAATTAAATTAATTAAATATTTAAATAAATCTCTAAAATGAAACATAATAAAAATTGTTATATAATTAAATTTTTATTTATTTTTTTTCGAGGGGTCGCTGGTGTAATGAGCCAGGGTGTCGGCTTCTACAAAGAAGATCCCTGTTCAAATCCTTGGCGTGCGGGATTTTTCATTAAATAAAAATATTTATTTAATGTAAACAAATCCTCAAGCAAGCCCTGGATTGGAATATAGGATCTTTCCACAATAGCCCTCAGGCAACTCTACGAGGAGAGGGAGTTGCTGTGGCATCCCGTCCTGTGGAAGGGACGTAAAGAAGGTTCCCTCTCAGTGATGCATTCTTCGAAAGGAGCAGGCTACACGCCGGTGCTGAGGGAGTCCCTCCTCAAACTAGGACATCCTCCATAGCATAGAAGAGGTTGGATATAAGGAGCCGGTTGGAACCAGAAATAAGGATTAGTTCAATATCTAGAGACGAGAGCAGGAGGAGGAGTTAGAGATAGGAAATGATGCAACTTCACGGGGTGCCGGTAGATGGCTACGGCCAGAGGCCGAATGGGTTTGAGGTGTGTGTCTTCGTACACGAAAGCACCTCGAGCAAATAAACGGGGATCCCGATAAGAATTTCAAATAATAATAATAATACTTTTTTATCTTACTTCTTACGTTAGAGAAATCTGGAATAAGGCTCGGATTGGATAAAAAGAGACAAACAAACGGACACTCCCCTACTATATATATCTTATTTAAGATAAGAGAGTGTTATTTTTAATAAGCCAGATATATATTTTTAATATCAATTCCCTGCAACGAATTGGCTGAAAAATAGCGGCACTTGATTAAGAAAAGGCGAGGGTCCGCCGCAGCCGGGCCTGAGCCAGCGAGAGGACTAGTTAATCATAATGTTGTTATTTAAGAGGAATGATATCTCCGAATCACCCTGTGTATATTATCCAGTTAAATTAACGAATGGACTCTTGTCTATTATTAGAGTTTCCGCGTTGCGTAGGGGGTGTGTTTGAGAGAGAGAATACCACGTTTTATCTGCATTAATGACTGAGGAAAACTTGGATCGTCTTGTGGTCATCACTGACAAGACGCTAATCAACAAATCCTCACACTCACTATGTACAGTAACAACACACCTGTCTACAAGTTTAAACTAAATAACAACAACAACAACAGCAACATCAACGAGATCAAAAATCAACTGAAATGAAGAGGGGAAGTGTATGAGTGTATAAGCAAGTAAAAGTGAAATGTGGCTTGTACTTTCTCTTACTTATATATCTCAAGAACGAAAAGAGCTATGAGATTGAAATTTTATATTTAAGTTAGGTACCACCCTGGCTCGTGGGCCGATGCTTGTGAACGATCTCACCAAAAGAGTACTAGTACTTTAGTAATGTACTTTTTCAGTTTTTTTGGATTTTCTCAAAATTCGCTCTAACGATTTTGATTAAAATTCAAAAATCAATTATTTTTTAGATGCTCTTTCAAATGTATATTCTCATTTTAGGGTTGAAATCTTTTGAAGACCACTTTACTCTTGTACTCCATAGAAAAAATAGGAGAAATGGTTGCCATGGTAACAGAATATAAATATTTTCCCATGTTTATAAATTTTATATCTTGAATTCTAATATATCGGTGCCCTCGGAATTGGTGTAGTTGATAGCGCGCATACCAAGGGTCGAGGGTTCGGACCCCAGGCAGTCCGATGATTTTATTTAAGCCATTTGGATACCAAATCTCTTAAATAAGAATGCCTGGACCCCCAATAGATATATTTATAAATAACGGATATCGTTTAAAGTCTTAAATGGCCTAAGTTGCCGAAAAGACTGTGTGTATGTGTGTTTGAATGTAAGTGTGAAAAAAGTGTGAGTGTTAAAAAAAATAAATAAAAAAATCTAACCCTTTGCACTCGTATGTCGCCATATAGGCGACATCCTAATTTATTTGTGGTCAAATTAAAGCCAAATAATATCATAATATCACGAATGTGTTTATTAAAGCTTTTGTGGGGTTTGAAATATTATTATTAGGAGAATTTTTAATTCTAGACCACATTTTTGTATTAAATATTTAATACAAAAATGTTATGAAGAATGATATTAATGATATTAAAAATATATAAATACTGTACAGTATTTATATATTTTTAATAAATATTTAATACAAAAATGTGGTCTATAATTAAAAATTCTCCTAATAATAATATCATAATAATCATTAAAATCATAATTAAAATTTAATTTTAGAAATATGTTTAAAATGAAAAAAATGTTTTATTTATATTATCAAATCTTGAAGAAATTCCCATGTTTAGAGGAAACATCTTGAATCCTAATATATCGGCGGTCACCTAATATATATCGACACAAAAAAATCTGGTGTGACAAGCACCGAACTCAACTTTCAGTTAAGAGAAAGTTGTGTACTGTGTTTGTCACACCGGAATTTTTAATCTATGAAATCATAAATTAATAGAATTAATTAAAACTTGGTTAATTAACGGCCAAATATTGAGCCATTAATTAGTTAAGTCGTTTCCATGTTGCGCACACAAACATCTCGAATGGCAATTTTCTGTATAGTACGTACAAGAGAGAGAGAGAGAGTTTTTCTTTTGCCCCCCCCCCCCTTCCCCTTCTTTATACTATGCTATATATTGCCCTAATAAAGGTAGAATCATTTCTAATCTCTTCTTGTCTGTGGACCTTGTGAGATAAGCAGCTTCCCTTGAACAACCCTTTTTAACAACCCTTCTTCTTCTCTCACTCACCCTTTCTTTCTTGGAATCTCCTTGAGACAAGACAACGACACCAATAGGGCGAGGGAATCATTCCCTCTCTTTGTCTACTTATTATATAGGGTGTTTATTAAATATATATGTATGTATATACATACAATAATCCCCCCCCCCCTCTCAATACAAAAAGAAATATAAATTTCTTTTTTATTTTTAGGGCCAATTGCTTCACTTCTAGTCAACTAGCAAACTTATCTGACAGATAGCAAATGATTGATAGAGCAAACAAGAACATAGTTAAACTTCGAGTTAAAAAAATGAGTTTTTCACATCTATCTGAAGTGTAAGGAACGTTTTGGCCGAAATATGCAATAATATACAGGGCGTTCCATTTAAAAAAACAACTTTGATCTGTATAAGAAGTGCAATTGAAACAAAAATGAAAGACAATGTGGAGGAAGGCTGTAATTCAGATTGAAGACGAAATAAAACAAGACTTCTATAGGCCCGAATTATTTATTTTTCCTCTGTCGTTTCGGAGACTAAACGTCACCCATCTTCATGACCTATATCACAAGCAATACAAATAATCAGATTTATTATCATTATTTTTTTCTTTTTTATATAATACACATCAAACACACTCCACAGACAGAAAGGCATTATAAATCTACTTACATTTATATAGTATAAAATATACTAACATTCCAACTTACCTAACAGAGCTAGGAATTTTTTTAACACCTTTGTAAGTAAATTTATAATGCCTTTCTGTCTGTGGAGTGTGTTTGATGTGTATTATATAAAAAAAGAAAAATAATGTTAATAAATCTGATTATATGTATAGCTTGTGATATAGATCATGAAGATGGGTGACGTTTAGTCCCCGAAACGTGGAATAGAAAAGAGCAAGTACAGGTGCAGCAAATAAAATATTGACACTCGCCTGATTTTATAAAAAAATATATATGTG
This sequence comes from Euborellia annulipes, assembly GCA_023213315.1. NCBI lineage: Eukaryota > Metazoa > Arthropoda > Insecta > Dermaptera > Anisolabididae > Euborellia > Euborellia annulipes. The sequence continues at coordinate 19,331 of JAKCPI010016713.1, read as the reverse complement.
CACAAATTCATGACGCAACAACAATGACAACATTGTGCCCAGTAGCGTAGCCAGGATTTCTGCTTGGGGGGGGCCCAAAATTTTTATTAACCCCCCCCCTTCTCCAAGAAACTTCAAGTGGAGAAATTTTTTTTTAGATAATATAATAATTATAAATAAAAAACAAATAAAAAAATTTTTTTTTTCTCGAAATAAAAAATAATTTTAATACAAAATTCGTAAATATTAGAGATTTTTTCAATTATTTATAAGTTTTTTGTTAGTTTTTAGAATTTATGAGAGTTAATAAAATTATTATTTAAAAAAAAAATCATTAGGGAAAACATTAGGTATTTTTTTGTTTTGGAGAAGGCTTTGGGGGGGGCCGGCCCCCCTGGGCCCCCCCCTGAATACGCCACTGATTGTGCCTAATTAGTTTATAAGCCGAGTAAGATCCATTGTAATTGAATTTCGCATCAGTGTTGTTTTATTTAAATTTATATATTTTTGTAGCGAGGACTGAGGATGGACAAATAAAATTTTATCCGAAACGTCTCCCTTTCGGCATTTGGCATCCAAAGGATCTATTTATTTGCTGCACCTGTATTTGCTCTTTTCCATTCCATAACATCAACAGCAACCAAGGGCGGATCCAGAGGTGTTTCTCGGAGGGGGGGAGGTAATCTGGTGTGACTCGTTGCACAACACACAATTTTTTCTTAATTTCGGTAATTTAAAAGCGCATTCTGTACTTGTTTGCCAGAATATAAATACAAATCAAATTATTAAGTATAATTTTACATTAAAAATAAATTTTTTTTCGAAAACAAAGTATTATTTTTAAATCTCGGGGGGGGGGGGGGGGGGAGGTAATTACCCCCAATGCCCCCCCCCCCCTTGACAGCAACTTTTCTTCAAATTATATTAAAAAATTATTAAAATCAGTACGCATTGGGTGAGTGAGTGAATATCTTCTAAATGGTTAGAGTAATCGATTAACCTAAGGAGACCTTTTTGTAGAGCATTCGATTTCCTACAAAAAATGTGACTAGAAATTTTCTGTAGAATCAAGTAATGGCAAGATATTTTTTTTAAAACCCTTTTCGGATTCCATTTATGGGTTATTTATTTATTTATTATATACATTTTCATATGGCAAAATGAGAATATACATTTTAAAGAAAAAATAATTGATTTTTAAATTAAAAAAAAAAATTGTTGGAGCGAATTTTGAGAAAATCAAAAAAAGTGAAAAAGTACATCAGTAAAGTACTAGTACTTTTTGGTTGTTTTTGATAAAAAAGTATATTTTCACGCCCTAGGGGGGTGACTAACTTAAATATAAAATTTCAACATTCTAGCTCAATTCCTTCATGCTTTAATTTGAACCCAGGCAGACAGACAGACACACAGACCATGTCGCGAAAACTACTTTTTTGGACTCAGGGGACCTCAAAATGTATATATCCATCAAAATCTCGACATCGAATTTTTGACATGAAACCAATACTTTTTCTCTCTATATAAGATATGTATATTAACATATACATATAGGTAAGAGAAAGTAAAAATAGTCGATTTTTTTGGCCCACCTTACTATCTGAAGATAGGTTATACCGCGACACAAAAAATCTGGATTTATAGGTAAAGAACACAAGTACAGAAAATAAAAAGCGTTTTTTTTTTTGTCCCATGCAAAATACGCTCTAGTGAGACATTAAATAAAAAAAAAAGACAAAAAGTGAATTCTCTCTTTTGTATTCCCTTTCACTCTCTCTAATAATAAAGAACAGACGTAGTAGCTAATAGGTAGCTGGCTACAAGAAGAAAAAGAGAGAGAGCAAATATTTAATCCCTTGAAAGGGAATGATCGAAGGGAGAAGAACAAAAACGAAAATACATATAACATTCAAAAAAGCGGAAAATCAACGTCCAATTATCTCTCTCTCTCTATTGATAGAGAATTCTCTCTCTCTCGTAATCTCGGGGCTAATTAACAAAGAATACAGAAGAAACTGAACAAGATTGAATAATATTATAAGTCAATATTTGATATTTGGAGACAATGGATATAAAATAAAAAAAAATTATATCGAGCGAGAGAAAGGGATTCTGTTAAATAAATAAGATCTCTTTCAAGTGTAGCGATTAAATTTTTTTTTTTTTTTTTATTATTATTGCATTAGCATATATAGATCAAAAAACCATATTTAAAAAATATTATTAAACATAACAAAAAAAGTCTGGTGTGAAAATCGCACAGAACACAACTTTCTCTTATTTTAAACTGTTTGTTTGTTAAAAACGCCTTATGAAAAGAAAATTATTATTATTCCATTTCAATTCAGTGCCTGCTTTAGAACTTGTTTACATTCATAGAATAGACAAATGCAAAGAAATCATAAATATTTCTCTATACATTTCCTGAATTGAATAATAGAACGTGGATGTAGCTGATATGTTTAATAGGAATGAGGATGCAGACAAATAATTGAGCCTGATTTAGAAACTCTATAAAAAGGGGGGGGGGGGCACTCCCGGAAAATTCGATACCCATTAAAAAAAAACTCCATGAAAATCTTCCCATTAGATGTGGACAGATAGAAGGCGGGTAGTAGAAACAAAAACGAGAGAAAAAAAAATATAAACGAATATGCGATATTCTTCGCCCCCCTGGACGCCCCGCCATCTCGCTCGGGCCCGCTTGCGGAGGACCCTCGTCTTTTTTTTTTTTTTTTTTTGAAAAAAACACTCACACTTTTTTCTCACTCCCATTCACACAGTCTTCTCGGCAATTCAGGCCATATAAGAATTTGACGATAACCGTTATTATTTATAATATCTATTGGTGGTCCAGGCATTTCTATTTAAGCCATTGGTAACCAAATGGCGTAAATAAAATCATCGGACTGCCTGGCGTCCGAACCCGCGACTTTTGATATATGATTAGCACGCTAACCTCGACACCAAGCCCGTAGGCTCGCCTTTTCTTAATTATGAAAATTAAAATTTTTTTTTTTTTTTTATAAAACATTCACACTTTTTTTCTCATTCACACTCACACACACATTCACACAGTCTTTTCGCCAACTTAGGCCATTTAAGACTTTGACGATAACCGTTGTAATTAATATATATATTGTGGGTTCAGGCATTTCTATTTAAGCCATCTGGTATCCAAATGGCTTAAATAAAATCATCGGACTGCCTGGGTCCGAACCCGCGACGTTTGGTATAGGGGGTAGGCACGCTACTTACTACGCCAAACCCGGGGGCAAAATTAAAATTATTACTACGTATTCCAATCCAGTGCCTGCTTGAGGATTTGTTTACATTTATAGAATATATATAAATGCAAAGAATTGGATTTGATGTTCTGGGGCTTCTCTGCACTGCGGCCTTATAGATCTATTGTGGTCGCGGGTTCGGACCCAGGCAGTCCGATGATTTTATTTAAGCCCTTTGGATACCAGATGGCTTAAATAGAAATGCCGGAACCCACAATTAGATATATTCATCTACAACGGTTATCGTCAAAGTCTTAAATGGCCTGAGTTGCCGAAAAGACTGTGTGAATGTGTGTGCGAGTGTGAGTGTGAATGAGAAAAAAGTGTGAATGTTCTTTTCTATTTAAAAAAAAAAAAAAAAAAAAAGATCTATTGTGCTTCCCGTATCACTCTCAAGGTACAGGTACAAGGCCCCTGGAGAGGATCATTCTAGGAATGGCTCATGCCCATCCCTCAGGCCCTAGGTGCCTGGAAATGGAGGGGATTGTATTCCCATTGCCCCAGTAGAGACGCTCGACTTGGTTGAATTTTTGCGGCAAGCCGGGTTCGAACTCGAGTACAATTTTATTTCGAATTACTGATCCCCAGCTTGCCCGATAAGCCAAGTCGCCTCTCAATGCCATATATTTTTCTCTATAGATTTCCTATGGGAGAGATCGTAACTTTAGGAATTATTAACTCAAAAAGTCATAAGAATTTCGGGACCCGAGTATTTTTCCTAGACTCTCCATAACGTCGTTTATAAGATTGCAAAATTTCGTTTCAAAATTCCTGGTCAAACAGAGCTTGACACCGGACGGACAGAGAGACGGACACTCCGCTATTATATATATTTTTGTAACGTTAAAAGTCTATTGCCCAGTTGCACCAACAAGTCTTATATCTTATCTTGGGCAAAGCCTCAGAGCTGTAGTCTCATCTTGAGATTTAAGGCGTTGCACCAATGAATTTGAACAATCAAAACGTAGTTTTTAGTTTTAATTAATGAATTCATGTTAAATTTAACATTCTTTTAGTCTGTTTATTAAAATCAGATTCAAGATGAATATTTTATTATCTTTAGATGTGTATGTAGCTACATATAAATTAATAAATGAAAATGAGCGAGAGGGAGCTAATAAATAATTAAATTAAGCTAAAAGCCGATGAATTTTGTATTAAAAAAAAAAAATAAAATAAAATTAGATATATTGAGAGTTGAAATAAACCTTTTATTTTTATTTTAATGGCCAAGTTTTCATTTGAAAGGAGAGAGAGAGAGGAATTAAATTGCGCGACCTGAGAGAGAGAGAGAGAGTTAACAATCCCAGAGTCTTGTTTAATCGATTTTTTTTTTCTGCCCTTCGCGACCGACCCTTCGACTTGGACACACATAAGGGTTCCTCCCTCCCCCCCCCTCGCCTTCCCGCTCTCTCCGTCACCGCCACCGCCGTTCTTCTATTTCTCAATGGCTGTCGACTAATGACGTCATAAATTCGCAATGACCCGGCCTATTGTGTGGGGGGAGGCTAATCATTTACCTACCCTTGTGCAAAAAGATTCCAAAGGCAACAACAGCAGCACAAAGAGACTTCTTTTTTTTGCAAAAAAAAAAAAATTGCATTTTTAAAAATTTATCAATTGACGTTGAGGAAATCAAACACTTGAAATATTCAATGAATATGGCCAATATGACTGTATATAAAATTCTAAAGACTTGAATTTTATAATACTAGCAGCGCTGCACTCTAGGAACGCCCTTCCGTTCCTCTTTCAACAACAATTCAAAACACTTGCTTTTCGATTTCTATACCTCTTAAAATTTGATTTAATTATTGTATTTCAATTCCACCTTTTTTTTTAAACCCTTTTCGGCCATTTAGGAGTTATTTTTTTTATTTATATAATTTTTAAATACAAGTCCCGGGGGGCGTTCGTTCCACACACTGATTAGCAATGGCCACCAATCCCGAACTTTCGCCGCGCTTGGCTTTACTTAACCCCACTCGTTTTCTCTTCTCAGTTGCCAGGCCCCCCATTCAAAAACTTTTTTTTTTAGAAACACACACTTGTTTCACATTCACACTCACACCCACACATGCACAGGTCTTTTCGGCAACGGTTATGGTCAAAGTCTTATAGGCCTATGGCCTGAGTTGCTGAAAAGACTGTGTGCATGTGTGGGTGTGAGTGTGAATGTGAAACAAGTGTTTCTAAAAAAAAAAAAAAAAAGTACAAGAGTAAAGTATGCTTCAAAAGATTTCAAGGGCAAAATGAGAATATACATTTTAAAGAGCATCTAAAAAATAATTGATTTTTGAATTTTAATCAAAATTGTTGGAGCGAATTTTGAGAAATTCGAAAAAATTTGAAAACTATTAGTAGCCTACTGCACAGACAGACAGACAGACCAATTTGCGGAACTTACTTTTTTGGACTTTATCCACTCCATAAATAAAGTTTTTTTTTTTTTTTCATATTAAAAGTTTTAATCTAAATGAGAGCTAACAAACATTTCGGTACAGTGTTCCAAGGAGAGTTTTCAAATTAACATTTCTTTTTACCTACATGAGGGGTTTATTACTAATACTCTCTTTCTGCGATTTTTTTTTTTAATATTCACACTTTTTTCCATTCACACTCAGATTCACCCAGTCTTTTCGGCAACTTAGGCCATTTAAGACTTTTACGATACCCGTTATTTGTAGATATATCAATTTGGGGTCCAGGCATTCTTATTTAAGCCATTTGGTATCCAAGTGGCTTAAATAAAATCATCGGACTGCCTGAGGGTCCGAACCCGCGACGTTTGGTATACGAGATTAGCACGCTAACTCCTACACCAAGCCTCGAGGGCTCTATGATTATGTTCATAGATACTGAGGAAAGACACGATTGGCGGCCGAAACAGCTAGTGTATTTTCTACGAATTTTCCAAAATATACCTCCTCCTACAAATGGGTTAATGAAATAATTTATTCTCAGCGAAAAAGTCTAGTACATTCTGAGATTAGTCCTGTTATGCACATAAAATAATTTCTTTGAATTTATATATAATTCTCTCCAATAAATAACGAGGGAAAAAGAAAATTCACAATCGTGAATTTAATTAATTTAAAAAAAATAACAGCGAGGACAACAGGTATTTTTTTTGTCTCTTTCCTCCCCCCCTTAAATTAATAGAAAATGGCGCAATTTCGTGTTTAGAGACGATTTAAAGACAACAGAGAGAGAGAGATGGTGTTTGTAAGCACCCTATCATAGCGATTGAATAACAAAAGGGACAACCCAAGAGATCGAACCTGAAAGGGTGACAGACAAAAGGGCAGACAAAAATAACATCCATTTATTAGAGAGAGACACACACCGGGGAAAGATGGGAGGGAGATACAACGACCACGACGACGACGACGCAAAAGTATTAAAAATAAAAATAAAGTTGGACAATCATTGCCAATAAACACGTATGGGCGACCTGTGAGGTCACCAAATGACACATTTGATAATTCCAATTTGGAGTTGAGTTGCAAACTTTGAAATAGATCATTCCAACGAAGTGTCAAGATGCGGCCTGAACGACATCTTCTTCTTCTTCTTCCTCACCTTAATCCCGGGATTTGGGGTCGGCGGACTTGACTCTTTCTCCCCAACCCTATCTATTTTTACGACTGGAAGAAATAGGACAGACCGGCCCGTCGCACGGACTGACGCCTGTTGAAAAGAGAAAGAAAGAGACAGACATTTAAAGAACTGAAGGACTGCCTGTCCCAGCTTCCCAGCTCGGGCAGCTCGTGTTCGCCATCCACGTACGCACAAGATGTGGGTCCCTGAGCAATGTGAGCCCCTGAGCAAACTGCCTGAACGACATACATCAACTTATTTAGATAGGTTTTTATGCACTGCAAAAAAAAATCTTAATTTTAGTGTGTTTTGGAATACTAAATTTACAAATTTCTCTTGTAAATGTTAACTACTAAGCATTTATCTACTAAATTTACAAATTTATGCGTTCAAATATTTACAACAGAAAAAAAAAAAAAAAAAATTAGAATTTTCTTCGAAAAATAGAGTATGTATTGTAATTTTACATACATTGTATACTAATTTTTGTTAAAAATTGTATTTTTTTTTTAAAGCAGTTTGAAAATTCTAAAATTCCAACACAATTACAGTCTAATTTTGGAAATGGCTTTCGAAAATTACAATACATTGGTAAATAGTTTTTGCAAAAACTTACTAAATTTAGTATGTTTTTATGTAATTTGCTTCCTATACAATTGTAAAATCAACAAAATTTCTTTTACAGTATATCATTATTTTTGTTTTTTAGTTATATAGGCGGCCCAAATACTTAAAGATGCCAAAATTTTGAGATATTATCAATTGTCCTAGTAAAGGATATCGAGACAAGTAATTATTTTTTAAAATTGCATCAGAATTAAATTTTAAACATAAAATAAGAAGAATGAACTGACAGTGTCAGAAATTAAGCTCAATCAACAACAAGAAGTATAAAAGCTGGGGTCAAAGGCCGGAAAATAAAGAAAAAAGAAAAAAAATAAGAAGAAATTTGCTGAAACGAATATCAAATACTCTAGGATAAATTTTAAAAAAAATTTTAGTTTTAGGCCTCCTAAACCTTTTTCTACAACGCCCCCTCCCCTAAAATTTGAATTAAGGGAGAATTTGTTTATTTTCAACTCGTCTCTAGCTGACTTCACGATCCCAGAGGGAGGGGGGGCAGATCGGAAACCCCAAATATAGGCAGAGGGTGGAGTAGGAGTTGAGAACTAAACTTATCTGACTGAATACGATATTCCATGAAAATCAAATCGTCTTTGTTCCCCAGAAACGGTTTTTATCTAAATCCAACTTCTTGAATAACTTGACCCGTTATGTGTAAATATAGCCTATTTATTGTGGGTCCAAGCATTCTTATTTAAACGATTTGGTATCCAAATGGCTTCAATAAAATCATCGGACTGCCTGGGATCCGAACCCTCGACATTCGGTATACAAGGCAGGCGCGCTACCAACTACGCCAAGCCCAAGGGCCACATGAATCCAATACTTTCTTTCTATATATTAACATATATAGTTAAGAGAAAGTAAAAACTAAATTGAAAGCCACTCTTATTATTAAATGGTGAATGAAATTTTATTGTTGAACCTCGCTATAGAGGGAGTGTTGTTAATTTAATCTTTGATCCAAGAAAGCTGATTAGCAACATAAATCTGAGAAGGGCTTTTTTATTTGCCCCTAAGTCCTTTACTTAATAAGATAGCAAATATTGAGCTTAAGTTCAATTGGGTTTAAATAGCAGAGAGAGCGAGAGAGAGACAAAGCATCCATTCCTTTGTAAATAGGACTATTTGTAGGAGGTGGTGGGCAGGTGAGAGAGTCTCCACCATGGAAAGCGCCTTAACCACTGCCTCTACCACCACCGTCGTCGTCGTCGTCGCCACCTTGGTAAGTAAGCCCTTTTGAAAGACGACGACGACGACGGGCGACACCAGCTGACTATGTTCACATAACACACACACATACACCCTCCCAAGACCTTTTGGTCTTTCCTTCCTTACTTCTTCTTCTTCTACTACCTAAGACAATAACCTCTCGCCCTCTCTCTAACATGCAAGCTTCTCTCACACAATAATCGTATTTATTTTAAACACACCAAGGGAATATTATCTATTTGATTTTGATAAATAACAAATAGTTAAAATCTAGTTAGTAGGGAATTAATGAGTATTATAAAAAAAATCTGGTACAGCACCAGTGACGTCATTTCAGTTTTTGCTTGGGGGCAAAATTTTTTTTACTTTCTGAGCTACTTTATATATACCTCTATATTTTTATCTATACCATCTTCTATACTTATTTGGATCCTGTTACGCATTAGTGTGTCAAGCGCCAGAGTTTTGAGAAAATTAACATTAAAGTTTTTTGTTTTCATTGGATTATATATAATTTTTTTTTTTTTTTTGTCAATTGTGTAAGTAACATTAAATATAAAATTTTTTTAGGACATATTTCATAAAAAAATACTATTAATTATACCATTTGAAACTATATTCCTTGCTTAACTCAATTTTTTAATTTTTTTTTGGCGCTTGACACACTAATGCATAACAGGGTCCATTTATAAAGAGAGAGTGTGAGTTTGTTTGTATGTAGGGGTTAATCACGGAATTTACTATTTATTTCAAAGGCGGCCCCTACCCCCCCCCCCCTCCCCCCCCCCTGCACAGCACACAACTTTCACTTACCGGTATACTGTAAAAAAAAAAAAAAAATTGTTGATTTTACAATTGTGTACGGAACAAATTTCATAAACAAAATTTAGTAAGTCTTTGCAAATCCCATTTAAGAAAGCCGTTTGAAAATTAGAGTGCAATTGTGTGATAATTTTAGAATTCCCAAACTACTGTACTTTCGAAAAAAAAAATACAATTTTTAACAAAAATTACTATACAATGTATGTAAAATTACAATATATATTCTATTTTTCGAAGAAAATTGTAATTTTAAAATGTTTTTTGTTGTAAATATTTGAACGCATAAATTAGTAAATTTAGTACATAAATGCAAAGGAGTTATCATTTACAAGTGAAATTTGTAAATTTAGTATTCCAAAAAACACTAAAATTAAGATTTTTTTTTTTGCAGTGCAAACGAAAGTTGAGTTCTGTGCTTGCCACACCAGTTTTTTCTATGTCGACATATATTTAGTTTCCGCCGATATATAAGAATTTAGGATGTAAAATTACAAATAGCCATTTTTCGACTGCAGAGGCCATTTAGAATTTAATTTCTATTATATTTTTTAAATTTATCTTTCTGAATGGCAATGACGTTCAACACGCTGGTTTCTCGGGACCACACACCCGAGTTTCTGCCACTCTTGTCATTACTTGATTGCAACGATTTTAGTGGCTGTTGCTCTATTCCGCAGTCAGGCAATAAAGAGCATTATGATTTGAAATAATCCTATTTGTATTTGAGCCACCAATCCAAAAGTTCAGCACTGCTTGGTGTTACTTAACATCAGAGATCTTGGTAGATGTTGTCGCTACACATCTTTGTTCTCTATTAGAGATTTTTATAAGTAATGCAATCATTTTTTTTTTTTTTTTATTTCCCTTCCGTTTTTTGGTAGAAGATTGAATCCATAAAAAAGATAGATTGTAACCTTTTGTCCTTTTGGCCCCTATTTCTATTTTTTTTTTTTTTTTTTTTTGTCTGCCCTTTGATTTAAGGATGCACTTGAAAATAAGAAGATCATTTGGATTATATTTTATTTTTATAGAGAGAGAGAGGGAAAATAGAATTTTTTTTTATGTTTTTGCTACTCGGTTAAGAAAACAAACAAAAAAAATCTGGTGTGACTGGCGCACAGCACACAACTTTCTCTTACCTTCGGTAATCGAAAGTTGTGTTCTGTGCTGTCACACCAGATTTTTCGTGTCGACATATACGGTATTTAGTTTCCGCCAATATATTAGAAATTTAAGATGTTAAAATTATAAACATGGGAAAATATTTATATTTTGTTACCATGGCAACCATTTCTCCTATCTTTCCTATGAAGCCCAAGAGTAAAGTGTGCTTCAAACAATTTTGAGGGCAAAACGAGACCCCCAGAATATACATTTGAAAGAGCATCTAAAAAATAATTGATTTTTGAATTTTAATCAAAATCGTTAGAGCGAACGGACGGATGGACAGACAGACGGACACACCTCAATTATTATATATAGATTCTCAGTAGAAGCCTAAAATATTCACCTTCAGGAAGAGTTGAAGGTCATTCGACGGATTCCCTTTTCAATTCAGCTTATTCCAGTTGCAGTGGTCAAATCTGCAAAAAGGATATCTTTAAGAATCTGCCTCACTTATCAAAAGGTAACAATGATGCCAAGATCAACATACGCCTGTTTCTCAAGTTGATTTTTCTTTAAAGGGCCTCCACATCTCCCCTTACAGCCCTCCCTATCCTCCAAAAGAGTTCTTGGGCAAATCATGATGTTTATGGCTGATTGTAGAGTTTGATTGATGCAAGATGATTTTTAAAGATTCATTAACATATTGAGGATCAATGATAAATTTGCCCAATTCTTATATTGCTATCAAGTTTACCAGAACGAAGCAATAGGTAGAGTCTATTCACAGGATTCAAATATTCATTTTTATTTTTAAACATGTTCATTGATGTTGATATTTGAATATCATTTTTCTTAATTATTTCACTTTATTAGAGGGAATAATAAGGCGACATGATATAGTGAAAATTGAGCGAATATTTTCTTATTTTGTTTGTTTATTCTTTTTGATGTGTCACCTAAAAAAAAATAAATTTAAAAATTAATATCAAGAAATTAGCGTGATTAAAAAAAAAATTAATAGGCCTACTTAAGATTTGATATTTTATTTTATTTATCAAAATTAAAATATATTTATTTATTTGAGTTGACGTTTTAGATCCGATTTATTAAAGTCACTGTTTTCTTGTTATGCTTTTCTATTTATTTATTCTTGAAATTTTCATGCCACCACGGCATTAAGAATGATGAGAAATAATATTTCTAAATTTTTATAATGATGCCCTTGACTAAAAAAAAAAGAAAAGAATATTTTTCTTATATCTTTGAGTAATTATTTTGAATGGATTTAATTAAATATTTACGTACTGAAGAATTCACTTGGTTGCATTCGAAGAACGCCGAAGTGCAGCCCCCACTCCCAACCACCCATCTGAAACAAAGGAGAAAATTATAAATATTAAATAAATATTATTATTATTATTAAAAGTGGAATTTGAAAAAAATATTGAGAGAATTGAAAAATGAAATATATAATATATAACGAATTCTGGCTGTTATACAATTAGATTAATGATATAAAAAGAGGATGCAGCCAATAATAAAAAGCATCTATTTTGTTAACACTCTTTATTTCGGAACGTTTCGGCTATGATCAACAAAGCCATCTTCAGCCCTCCAAGCTAGCTACTATTATGACGATTTATTAACAAAACAATTATTTAATGAATGTATGTATATATTTCTAGCTTGGAGGGCTGAAGATGGCTTTGTTGATCATAGCCGAAACGTTCCGAAAAAAAGAGTGTTAACAAAATAGATGCTTTTTATTATTGGCTGCATCCTCTTTTCATATCATTGAAATATATAATAATTGGTTAGTAGTATTGTCATAGGCGCCGGAACTGGGGGGGGCACGGGTACATTGCCCCCCCTGGCATCCTACAGGGGGGGGGGGCGGGGGGGGCAAAATTTCTTCTTTTTATTTCATTTAGTTTTAAAAATGATATATTTTAAAATTTTTTTTATTTAAATTTAAAAAAAATTAAAAAAGTAAGAAATTTTTTTATTTTATATAGACCTATTGTATTTCTAAATTCTAAATACATTTTATATGGAATTAAAATAATAAAATTTAGATAACATGAAAACTTGAGACTTTATGCCTTGGAAAAAAAAAAAATTAAAATAAAGAAAATTAAAAATATTTATTTCCTTCAAATAGTAAATAACAAATCTACTATATAGCCTAAAAAAAATTTTGATTAAATAATTTGCATATTGTTAAACTATATATTTGTAAAAGTTAAATATAAAGGACTACAGACTATTTAGTGTAGTTGATTAACAGTTATAAGAAGAAAAAAAATGAAACGTCGATTTATTGATGATTATTTTAAAAAAGAAACAGGTAAGAATGGCCGTAGGCCTACTCTTAAAAACTTATTTTTCTTCGCCAAAAATATACGTACGCTAAAAATTTAATAAAAAAATGAAAATTTCTTATTATATCTGGTTCTTTCGTAGGCTCTTTAGAAAAAGGAAGCATTAGCACGGGTAGTCCTTTGCACCATGAGCATCGCCCTAGTACCAGCAGTAACATTTCTTCCACAAACACCATAGGTATTAATATAATAATTTCAAAAAAATGAGTCATTATGCTTGTTTATTGTTTTGTTGCCTTGCTCAGAGATCGGAAATTCAATTAAATAATTTATTCATTTATTTAACAGAAAACATCGCCGATGATCCATCTGCTCCTGTAAAGAGTGTTTCTTTTGCTTTTACTAAAAACACACACGAAAAGATATGCTCTTTAAACGAACCGTATCAACCTTTGGATATTCCTCCATGGACCCAATCTGGACGTAATCATAATTTTCAGAATGAGTGGTTCACAACATACCCTTGGCTTCATTTTGACTCAATGACTAAAAGTATTTTTTGTTTCATATGTGTCCAAGCGCTAGGAAAAAAATTAGTAAAATGTGAAAAAAATCATGAAACAAACTTAGTGATTGATGGGTATAAAAACTGGAAAAAAATTATCATAAAATTAAAAAGTCACGAAAAATCTGCTTTTCACAAAGAATCATTTATAAAATTAGAAGCACTGAAGAAAAATACTCCAATTATTTCCTTATTATCTGAACAAACATTATCTGTTCAAATACAAAATCAAATCGCTCTAAAAACAATAATAACCTCAGCATTATATTTAGCTCGTCAGGGAATTGCATTTAGAGCACATGATATTAATGAAGGAAATTTCATTCAATTATTACGTCTCAGGGAAAATGACATTCCAGAATTAAAATTATTTTTAAAACACAAAAAATCATATAATTCTTCAGATATTCAGAATGAAATATTGAGAATTATTTCCCATGATATTTTGCGTAAAATTATTAAAATAATAAAAAAAAGAGGAGAATATTCTCTCATTGTTGATGAAACCAATGATGTACAGGGAAAAGAACAAGTTTCTATATCGATCAGATCTGTAGATGAAGATACTCTTGAAATTGATGAGTTTTTTCTTGGTCTCTATGACACTCACTCTATGACTGGGGAATCATTGTATAATATTACTAGACGCAAAGGCCCGCCTTCGGCGGGGCTTTACGCCTAGCCAGGGGCTGCGCCCCCTGGACCCCCCCTTGCTCGCCTTCATTGAAAATTGTGGATTTCTATAAAACATATACATATATACATACCGGTACATACAAACATTTTTCCCAATTCATTTTTATAATATATAGATTATTTTAACGGCTAATTATTCATGAACTTAAGATTTTTTGTGAATCATATCCTTTCCGGGGCTCTCCCGATACACAGACAAAAAATTTACGCCGATATTTTAGAATTCAAAATGTAAATAAATAAAAAAAATCGTAAACATGGGTAAATATTTATATTTTGTTACCATGGCAACTATTTCTCCTAATTTTATTTTTTTCTTATTTTAACAGTTAATTACTCATTAACTTATTGTTATTTGTGAAACAAAACCTGTCCGGGACTCTCACAAACATACACAGAAAATTTCAATCATAATTGGTTCAGTCGTTTAGGATGAGTTCAGTCACATACACACGTACAAAAGAATTATATATATAAAGAAGATAAAAGACATGCTTATTCGTTTTGATTTAAGTATGGATCTCTTGCGAGGACAATGCTATGACGGAGGATCAAATATGACCGGAATAAAAAACGGTGTCAAATCAAGAGTGTTGGCAGATCAACCAATGGCTTTATTTATTCATTGTTCAGCTCATTCTCTAAATTTGGCTGTGCAGGATTCTTCAAAAGAATTCCTTTAATACGTGATTGCCTTCAATGGGTAAACGACATAGGAGTTATTGTCAAAGAATCACCAAAACGATCACATAATTTTCATGAGATTGCTAAGGCTCATGGAATAGAGAAAACTGGCCCTCGGCCATTATGCCCAACCCGTTGGACCATCAGACATACTTCATTGTCAGGGGTTATCAATACTTACCCTGCTGTTTTGGACTTTCTATTTTCATTAGCATCTTGTAATGATGATATAGGGTCCAAAGCCAGGGGACTTTATGATCAATTATCAAAGGGTTCTATATACTTTGGAATTAGACTTAGTTATCTAATGTTTTCTTTAACTGATCAATTGAGCAATGTTCTTCAAAGTGAAACGCAAACTGTAGCTGGGGCAAAGGAAGCTGTTGAGTTAGTTTTAGAATCTTTAAAAAAACGCTCAGAACAATTTTTTAATGAAATGTGGAAGGATGTAAAGAAAAAAATAAAAGAAATGAATCTTGAGGAGCCCTCGTTACCGAGAAAGCGAGAGATTCCTAAAAAATTTCTATATAAACCTAACGAGTCTGAACACAAGTTCACGTCAATAGAAGAATATTTTAGAAAAACTTTCTATGAAGTTATTGATGGGATAATCAACGAGATTGAATTAAGATTCTCCCAACCGGGGTTTTTAAAATATCTACAAATCGAAAAAATTGTTATTTTAGAAACCCGTTTTTGGGACCAATCTGTTATAGATATTTTAAAAGAATATGAGTTTGTAGAAGAAAAGGTCAAAAGAGAATTTGATTTCTTTAGGGAATTAATTCCTCAAGCTAAATGCTTGAATGATTTTGTAATAAAATACAAAAATCTTAATCAAGAATCAAAAAAATTATTTCCTAACCTGAGAAATATTCTAAAACTACTTTTAGTGATCCCGGCCACATCAGCAACCGCTGAGCGCTCATTTTCTATGTTAAGAAGAATAAAAACATATCTTCGCTCAACAATGACGCAAGAACGATTAAATCATGTATGCATAATAAATACATATCCAGAAATCGTAGATGAAATAGATATCCAAAATATCATGGCTACATTTATAAATAGTAATGACTTTAGAATTCAACATTTTGGCAAAATTAAAAAATAATTTCCATGATTTATAAATAATATTATTATTGATATATATATATATTTATATAAATAAAAATTGTATTCAAGCAAATGTTTCTTTTTAATTATTATTACTCTTATTAAACCTTTTTTTTTTATATTCTTTCCCTTTCAATCACATCACTTTTTTTTTTTTTTTTAACATTCACACTTTTTTCTCATTCACACTCACATGCACCCACACATTCATACAGTCTTTTCGGCTTAGGCCATTTAAGACTTTGACGATAACAGTTATGAATATATATTATTTGGGGTCCAGGCATTCTTATTTAAGCCATTTGGTATCCAAATGCCTTAAATAAAATCATCGGACTGCCTGGGGTCGAACCCGCGACGTTCGGTATACGAGGTTAGCACTCTAACCCCTACACCAAGCCCCGAGGGCAATCATATCATCTCCATATAGGAAGAGGTTGCCCCCCCCCTGATTCAAATTCGTTCCGGCGCCCCTGGATGAATGTATGTATATATTTCTAGTTTGAGGGCTGAAGATGGCTTTGTTGATCATAGCCGAAACGTTCCGAAATAAAGAGTGTTAACAAAATAGATGCTTTTTATTATTGGCTGCATCCCTTTTCATATCATTGAAATATATAATAATTGGTTAGTAGTATTGTCAATGATATTTCATTAATAATCAGCTGTTTTTTTTTTTTCAAATTCCTTTTATATATATTAAAAATTAGTTACCTTGAAGAAGTACTCGCAGAAACCCAAGTCTTCTGTCTTCAAAATCTAACCTACACCCAATCCCCTCTGTGGCTCAGTTGGCCACCTAACTCTTCCAGTGGAGAGCCTCTTCTTTCTTGAGACGATCGCGAAACACGAACACTCCCGATAGACAGGTAAGTCTATATTTCAAAAAAGTTATCGATAACGGAACGGTGAAACGCGCCCACACCCAAGCAAAGTTGAAGAAGAAATGAAAATAGAAAAAACGGTGTTAGGATGCGAATCCCGGTAAGTACAAGACCGGAGTCAAGGACCTGAATGCCTCAGTAAAGAGTATGGTGAGGGTCGGAATGTATAAAAAAGCTAAACAACACCTATCCTATCCAAAGAGCGCACCACTCCGCCTCTAACCTACCCTCTACTAAAACATTCAGGCCAAGAATCCAGTGGACGACCGGTTTTCGATTGAAAGATTTAGATAATCTTTCTTGCAAAAAACGCGTTAATAGAGAATCCTCTTTTTTCTCCTGAACATCAGTCAATTAGGGAATAGACATTCTTTCTGGAAATCCCTATCCTAATCACCTAACGTTGCAGTGCCCCAATCACTGCCGTCCTATTGGGGAAACAATGGGGAAGAAATAACAACACCTATGCCAGTATAAGAACATCATTCCCCAATCGAACAACATTCAGTTGATACTCAGAGGATCCTGAGGCCTAGACCCCCCCCTCCCCCCTCCAAAAAAATGAAAGCAGTGAGCGCAGAAATGTTTTATCTCCCCCTAGTTTCTATATAATGTATAATATCTAACTTAAATGGATTATGTGTATTTAACATTTAAAATTAAGCTGAAAAAGAAAAAAGATAGAAAGAGATGAAGAGAGTACCCCAATACACATATCCTTCCTATGACTGATAAACCTAAAAGCTAAACACTTTGTTTTGTCTCATGAAGATGATGTCCCACGGTGGATGTTTTAATTTGCATTCGTAATAGAATACAAATTTTACAAGAAACCCTACTTACATACACATCCATTGTTATCCCACGATGTCTTCAATCGATGAATTGGGGCTCTGAAAAAAATGGTTAAATTAGGGATCCTGGAATGGAGAAAGAAAATATTAATACATCCTATTTTTATTTTTTTTATCTATCTAAAATAAGTTATTGAAGTCGAATCAAAAAGAAAAAGAAATTTTGGAAAAACCTAAATATATCTAGCTCTGCGCCCCGCTAATAAAAATATACAAGCCTTAGTTGTACTGCAGGTGCTGGAAGCGCAGTTTGAGCCCTGAAGACAGGAGCAGCTAGCAGGTTCAGCAGAGACGTGAAGGCTGGTGATGACTCTTCTTACACTGTTTGCCATCTGAAAAATAAAAAAAATAATATAATAAATAAATTTATTCTATTTAAGGTATATTTTTCAAGAGAGTTAGGAGTAGGAGGATGGTTTTAAGCCCCATTGGTCATTGATCTTCAATAATATTTTATAAAGAAAAATTGTTTAATAATACTTTATATTAGGGAAATTGATTTAATTAAAAAAAATCTTTGACTATCTATTTTCTTTATATAATTATTGCCTAATGTAATGTAAATGTATAGAGTGTTACATAAATAATGTACTAAATTTTTAAATTATCAAGTCTATTTATACTATTAAAAATAAAAAAATAAAAAATTATCTGATATTTGATTTAACTAAATTATGAATGAATTATGGTCTATATAAATAATTTCCAACCGGGGGGGGGGGGGGAACCAACACATTGTTATTATTCGGGTTATTGTAGTTTTGTTTTTTTCTAATAAAGTTTTTCTTATTATTATTTGTTTAACCCCTAATAAAAAAAAAAAAAATAGGTGTGGAAGCGAAAAAATTTTTTTCGGGGAGGTGTAATAAAATTAATTTTGGAAACTGCTTGTCTAATATTTGGACCCTGTTATGCAATAGTGGGTCAAGCGTCAAAAAATTAAAAATTGAGTTAAGCACGGAATATTGTTCCAATTAATAGTATTTTTTATTAAATATGTCCTAAAAAAATTTTATATTTAATGTTACTTGCAAAATTGACAAAAAAAATTATATATAATCCAAAGAAAAAAAAAAAAAAAAAAAAAACTTTAATGTTAATTTTCTCAAATCTCGGTAGCTGGCGCTTCACACACTAATGCGTAACAGGGTCCATTTATTCAAAATCTATAATTATATGGTAGTGCCAGTATTTAACTAACTGAAGATTATTAAATTTTTTAATATATTTGCCATGGTAACAAAATATAAATATTTTTCTATGTTTATAAATTTTATCTGGTGTGACACTGGTGGGAACTTTTTATCACCGAGTTTAAGCGAAAGCTGTGTGCTGTGCGACAAATCACACCAAATTAAATGTATGTGTTTGTGTAAAAGATAGGAAAAAAAGAACATCCATAAGAATCTTTCAAAGATAAAAAAGATAAAAAATCTGGTGTGACTGGCGCACAGCCCCCTAAGGGGGTGCCTAACTTAGATAGAATATTTCAATCTCCTAGCTCTTATCGTTGTTGAGATTTTTTCACACAGACAGACCAATTTGCGGGACCCTTTTTTTTGGACTCAGGGGACGTTAAA
>JAKCPI010016712.1:0-11011 GCA_023213315.1 Euborellia annulipes | reverse complement strand
AGAGCAATACGCACCGAACGAAGTACACAACAGAAATTTCTTGATGTTTCAGGCCTGATGATGGTCCTTTAGGACCGAAACTGTGAGAATGTGCACACAACAGTTGTCTGGCAATAAAATTCCTGCATAATAAAGTAAAATACTTTGTTTTAATTACCGTGAACTCCATCGTACGGATTTAAAAGAAGTAAACCTCCAATTATATCAATTGATAATTTCTCTTTCGTCTCCTTCTAAATATTTAAATATTTATGAAGTATATTAAAAAATCATACTAATTAAATAATTTTTTATAAAGTAATTCAACTAAATAGCTATAGGGACTAAATTAAAATTAACAATTTTTACCAAAATAATTAATTTTAAAATTGAACTCTGTCAGCAAGACCATTTCAAACAGTGTTTGTGACCATAGGACTTTTTTTATCCATACCACCACGTTTTGACAGAAATTGTCATTGCTTCGATTTTGTAGCTGTTTGTTTAAAATCCCATGATTTGGGTTGTTACAGTTGTATAGTTTAATTATAACTTTTTCAAAGAAAAGATTAGCCCGGCATCGGAGAAGAATCGCTGCGGTTAAGTGATGTTAAGAGCGGCGAAATGCTTCCTCGGGATTAGACCCTGAGCAATCAGAGTGTGAAACGTCCCCGGTAGCCATCAGTACTATGTATTTTCAATTTATTTAATAAAAGTTCTAACAACTAAAATGGTCACAGTAGCTGAAAAGGCGCCAGATTTTCGATTTGATGGTATGAATCAAATAACTACTCTATTTTTTTGGCATCTGGTGAAATTCAGCATAAATATTTGTTGAAGTGGAAGCAAATCACTGACTTAAACACAAGTGGCGAATTCTCGACCTCTTCTATTGCCGTCCTTTTTTATTTTAATATAGACAGCCAGCGCTCCTTAACCAAAAATGACTAGGAAAGAGCAATGTATAGTATGTCTTGCAAAACGCTGGACATAAAATGCGATAAAATGATAAAGCGTGATGAAGCGAGCATGCTCAAACTGCAAGAACAAGTAGCCAGATAACGTAACTTAAATGTACATATAAAATCGACGCTGCAAAAAATACCTAATCCTTATTTTATCAAAATCTCTGCCAAAAGGTCCATTACTGGTGCATGGTCCATTACTGGTAACGTCTCCAATAAATAATAAAATAGGAGGCTACAATTGTCTACCATCCCCTTCCCCTCTTCAAAGTATCGCTATACAAAAAAAAATTCGATTTCAAAGAAAACTGAGTCATAGTCAGGGAATAGAATATGGCGGCCTTCTCTCCCGTCAAAATCCGAAAAAAAGAGAATTACAATGTTAAAATAATTAAATGCAGCTAGATATTATAAAATGTACTAGCTGCTGCCGCCTGCCTTAGGCGTTCGTCTAGCCAGAAAAGCTTCGTCCCCACCTCAAGCCCGCCTTAGACGGAAAACCGCCTCACTTATCTCAAAAATTTTGGGAGTGAATTGCATATATATTTTATAGGAATTTCGTGTTTTTTTTTTTTTTTTTTTTTTTGAAAGGTTACACTATTGTTGTTAGTACTTCTCCCTTTCCTTTTCTACCTTTATATATATATATATATATATATATATTTACATTTCGTTTTTTTCCCTTCTCTCTTCTCATTATATTAAATTCTTTTTGATTAGCTTTCTCGGGATTCAAAGTAAGGGAGTTAAAGTGTGAGGGGCTGGGGAGGGAAAATAGTAACAGGACGATTAAACAAAATGAGCTTTTGAGTCAAACAAACATTTGCTTATCTTTAATTAGACTTTAGTAAATTCATTTTATAAGTATTAGGTAAGTTTTCCTTTTTTTTTTTATATTATTATACTGAAAGTCAATTTACAGAATTACCATCTGTCACTTTCGTTTTCTAAAATAAAGATTATAATAGAGAGGTCGAGAATTCAGTAAATGCAAATGGTAAGGGAGTAAAAAGTCCGGTAATGCTAAACACCTGAGCGAAATGGTCTTGCTGACAGAGTTCAATTTTAAAATTAATTATTTTGGTAAAATCGTTAATTTTAATTTGAATTTTTATAGCCATTTAGTTGAATTACTTTACAAAAAAATTATTTAATTAGTATGATTTTTAATATACTTCATAAATATTTAAATATTTAGAAGGAGACGAAAGAGAAAATTATCAATTGATATACGAGGTTTAATCTTTTAAATCCGTACGATGATCTCCCATGGGAATTAAACACAGTATTTTACTTTTATTATGCATGAATTTTTTTATTGCCAGACAACTGTTGTGTGCACATTTCACAGTTTCGGTCCTAAAAGGACCATCACAGGCCTGAAACATTATAAATTGTTTTCTTAACCTTTTTTGCAACACCGGGCCAATCTTTCACAGGATTACATATTCATTTTCTCTCACAATACAATGAATGAACATCACAATTATGATTTTTCCAAAAAATTGTCATTAAAAACCAGTACAGTTTTTTTTGGAAAAATCATAATTGTGATGTTGTCAAAATTGTCATTAAAAACCAGTACAGTTTTTTTTGGAAAAATCATAATTGTGATGTTGTCAAAATTGTCATTAAAAACCAGTACAGTTTTTTTTGGAAAAATCATAATTGTGATGTTCATTCATTGTATTGTGAAGAAAATGAATATGTAATCATATGAAAGATTGGCCCGGTGTTGCATAAAGGTTAAGAAAACAATTTTGTATGTTTCAGGCCTGATGATGGTCCTTTTAGGACCGAAACTGTGAGAATGTGCACACAACAGTTGTTCTGGCAATAAAATTCCTGCATAATAAAGTAAAATACTTTGTTTTAATTACCGTGAACTCCATCGTACGGATTTAAAAGAAGTAAACCTCCAATTATATCAATTAATATTTAAATAGTTTAGAGCGCGAATTTCAAACCAGAATTTAATAAATTTAGATTTGTGAAATAAATTTTAAAAGAATAATTTCAAGTTTCCTTAAAATAATTATAAAATAATATAAATAAAAAATTCCTTGAGTTAGTCGAGTTATTTGAGAACGTTTAGACCAGTGATTCTCAACTTGTCGCGGTACACTTTTAACGATTTCAAAATTTGGCGGCACACAAAGAAAAAGATAAGTTTAAAAGTTGGTAATTTGTTCATAAACTTTTATATTAATTTTATTTCACATCCTGGGTATATTAATATTAAATCACCAAAGTATATGAAAAAATGATTGAAAATTCATATTTTTTTTTACAGTGTACGTCGCAGGTGGGTCCGAGCCAGCTGGTGGGGGTCCATTATTTCCACATATCGTATTATAATTATATTAAAATTATTTTAAAGACTTGTCTATCTCATCTCTTTAATGTTATATTTAGTGAAACTTTTTGTTACGAATTTAAGATTAGAGATAAATATTAATACACATATATGCAAAATCCAAAGCTCTTTGGAAACTTATATACTTTCTTCTCTTTTTTATATTAGAGAGAAAAAGTTCTCCTCTTACTGGAAAATGGAAAATACAGAATAAGAAGGCGAGAAGTTTAGTGACGTCACGACTGCCAGCCACAACAACAACAACAACAAGAGAGGCCTCTCGGTTAATGCAAAACGTCCATTTGATCGAATTAGTTGTGTTGAAAAACAGGGAAAAGATTTCTCGGTTAAGCCTCGTTGAAGGAAAGAGAGAAATGAAATGAACGAGGGGGAAATAAAAAAAAAAAGATAATGAAAAGAAGAGGGAAGAAGAAGAAGGAAAAAGATTTTGTTGCACGTTGACTGTCTTCATTACATATAAATAGAAAAAGAAAACCGAAATGATTAAGTTCATATTAATAGGATTAGGTAGATATAGGCAGCCCAGTTAAAAAAACTTTATTTAATTATCGTCGACGTTTCGGAATCACATCGATCCCATTCTTCAGGACGATCAACTGTTAATGTTGGGTTAGATAGATGCAATTTCGGTTCATACAAAAATAAATGAATAAATTTTTGCATATAACATTAGATGTACATATATATGAGAATTGCCGTAGGTGCATGGGCTGTATTTTTATTTTGTGGCAAATGGGCCTGAAACAACAATTCTTTCAATCTTGGCCTCGCGGCGGGATCCTCGCCATTTCTTAATTATGAAAATAATTTTTTTTTTAACATTCACACTTAAACTCACACATTCACACGGTCTTTTCGGCAACTTAGGCCATAGAAGACTTTTACGATAACCTCATTATTTATAATATCTATTGGGAGTTCAGGCATTTCTATTTAAGCCATCTGCAGGGTCGCAGATTAGACTTATCGGGCCCCGGGGCTATTTAATAATACAAACCCCCCCCCCCTCACCCTAAAAGGTTTTTTCTAGTTTGTAAAAGGCAATTTCGGCCTTCATTCTAACAATTTTTTACACAGTTATACATAGTTTATAATGTTTATTTAAATAAAACAATACTTTCTCTCCATATATAGTAGAAAGTGAAAGAAAAAGTAAAAAGTTATTTAAAAATTTGTCAAAATTCACTAAACATAGGGTTATCGTAATTTTTTGACTCCAGAAAAACGACTTCCGGGGGGGGGGGTATGGAAAATTTTTTGGATATTAGGCACTGAAATCTGCGTTTAGCTATCCTGAGTAGTGAAAAATATTAAATTTAGCTTGATATATAAGCATTTTAAATTAAAAAATAAGTATTATGTGACACCTAAGGTGGGACGCGGAGTAAAATTCCCAAATATTTATAAAATTACTCTCCTCTCCTTGAGTGATGCAAAATTGTCAATTATGGGGCCTGAAGCCCCTCGGGAAAAAAATTTCAAGAAAATTTTAATGTTGGAACGCAACCTTTGCGGGCCACGGGGATATAGGCCCCGTCTGAGGGTCGTGGCCATTTGGTATCCAAATGGAAACTTAAATAAAATCATCGGACTGCCTGGGGTCCGAACCCGAGACTTTTGGTATACGAGGTTATCATACTAACCCCTACACCAAGCCCCGATGGCTAAAATAAAATTTTTTTTTTTTTTTTTTAAACATTCACACTTTTTTCTCAATCACACTCACAATCACACAGACATACACACTGTCCTTTCGGCAACTTAGGCCATATAAGACTTTTACAATATCCCGTTATTAATTAATATACATATAGGGGTCCAGGCATTCTTATATAAGCCATTTGGTATCCAATTGGCTTAAATAAATCATCGGACTGCCTGGGGTCCGAACCCGCGACGTTTGGTATACGAGGTTAGCACGCTAACCGTAGAGGTTAGCGCCAAGCCCCGAGGGCTAAAATAATTTTTTTTTTTTTTTTTAAGGTCCTTCTCGGCATCTAAGGCCATTTAGACCCCATCCCTATTTATTTCAAATGATTTGTAGTCAAATCAAATGAAATAAATTTTTCGCTTCGGGATGGGAAGCGAACCCCGGGACTCCGGTGCGAGGAAGCTAATTAAATAAAATTATTGCTACGTATTCCAATCCAGTGCCTGCTTGAGGATTTGTTTATATTCAAAGAATACACAACTGCAAAGAATACTTAAATATTTCTCTATACATTTCTTATGGGAGAAATCGTAACTTTAGGAATTAATAACTTAAAAAATCTGGTGTGACTGGCGCACAGCACACAACTTTCTCTTTACCTTCGGTAATCGAAAGTTGTGTACTGTGCTTGTCACACCAGATTTTTTGTGTCGACATATATTTAGTTCCCGACAGTACGGAACATATGATGAATTCAGATGTAAAATTTATAAGTATGGGAAAATATTTATATTTTGTTACCATGGCAACCATTTCTCCTATCTTTCCCTATGAAGTACAAGAGTAAAGTGGTCTTCAGAAGATTTCAATCGCAAAATGAGAATATACATTTTAAAGAGCATCTAAAAAATAATTGATTTTTGAATTTTAAAAAAAATCGTTGAGCAAATTTTGAGAAAATCGAAAAAAACTGAAAAAGTACATCAGTAAAGTACTAGTAATCTTTGGCCGATTTTGATTAAAAGCTTATTTTTCCGGTCCCGGGTGGTGTTTAACTTAAATATAAAATTTCAACCTCGTAGCTCAATTCCTTCATGCTTAAAATTGAACACACACACACCCACCCACCCACCCACCCACACACCCACAGACAGACCATGTCGCGAAAACCACTTTTTTGGATTCAGGGGACCTCAAAACGTGAAGATCCATCAAAATCTCGACATCGAATTTTTGACATGAATCCAATACTTTCTCTCTATATATATATTACATATATACATAGGTAAGAGAAAGTAAAAGTTATAAAAATTCCGGGACCCGAGTATTTTTCCTGAACTCTCAAAGTTCCTACAAAATTTCGTTTTAAAATTCCAACGGGAAGTTAGTCAAACAGAGCGTGACAGACGGACTGGAAAAAATAAAATTACAACTTCAATTACCATACATTTGCATTCTTTCTTCTTTTTTTTTTTAACTCATAAAAAGCTTAAGAAAACTTGTTTAAAGAAATAATATATAGCTTATGATTTGATTAATTTTTGGAAGCATATTGAAGAAAATGACTTTTTACGCGTTTTGCCAGCCCCCCCCCCCCCCCTCCCCCCCCCTTTCTCCTTTCTTTAAAAACTGTTTAATTACATTATCATTCTTTTTACTTAAGTTACTCATTTTGTTTTTAAATTTATCTCTAAACAAACTTTTTATAGCAACACCTAAAACTTGGAGAAGGCTTTATACTTTCAAATTAATTGTTTTTTTTTTTTTTTTTTTTTTTTTTTTTTTTTTGTTTAATACCGTAAAGATACAAAAATTTTCTATTAAATTTGTCATTATAAGGACACAAAAAAAATTTCAATCCTGTAAGTCGGCGGAACATTTTCCTTTTTGAAGAACCTAAGTTTTCCGCCTTGCGGGAAATTTTTTTTTTTAGAGATTGCAAAATTTTTGCCGCCTCACAGAACATTTCTCCTGCCCTCGGGGCTTGGTGTAGAGGTTAGCGTGGTAACCTCGTAAACCAAAAGTCGCGGGTTCGGACCCCAGGCAGTCCGACGATTTTATTTAAGCCATTTGGATACCAAATGTCTTGAATAAGAATGCCTGGACTCCAATACATATATTTTCATAATAACGGATATAGTTTAAAGTCTTATATGGCCTACGTTGCCGAAAAGACTGTGTGTATGTGTGTGTGAGTGTGAGTGTTAATGGGAAAAAAGTGTGAGCGTTTTTATTTAAAAAAAAAAAATATTTCTCCTTTTGTGGAACTTAAGTTTTCCGCCCTGCGGAAAAATTTTTTCCTCAAGTCCAAATCATTTGACCTTTTTTTCTCATCCCATCTTTTCAGACTTAGGTTTCGGCTATTTTTGACCGAAATCAGGTTTTTTGGCCGAAATTGGCCGAAAACGTTAACCGAAACCGATTATTCGGTCGGTTTCTAGTTTTAACGAGCTCTCCTTCGGATAAGCTAGTTGACTTTGACCTTCAAGTCTTTTCACATCTAGTTAAGCTTAAATAAGAGCCTAGATCGTAGTTTATTTTACTAACAAAGACCCAAAGTTCGGTATATAAGGCGTGAAATTAGAAACACAAGCCTTGTTTATTTAATTTTTAAGAAATTTTTAAATTTTTATTAAAACATCTTTAATTAATTTTTAATAATTTTTATAAATGATGCCTTTATTAAGTTGCTATCTTCACATTTCACTTTCCTTATATCTCAGATAGCTTAAATAAGAACCTATTATATGTGGTAAAACTCATTTTTTTAACTAGAAGGTTAGGCGTGTTCCTGTTTATTATATTGATCATTTACTATCGGTCGGAGTTAACTAGAAGTGAAGCAACCGTTTCGAAGAAGACAAAACGTTTTCGTAATATTTAAATATCTCTAAGGTATACGTCTAAGTTGTTCAAGAGTTGTTGTTGTTGTTAAGTTGTAACAGTCAGGCATTAATTGGGTGAAACAAAAATTGTTATCCTAGAATTATAACATCATCAAATGATAATATAAATGCTAAAAGATCAAAGGGCTTGATGAATGAGAGAGATAAAAGGGGGGGGGGGGGGGAAGTTGATTGTAATTAAATATTTTAATAATATATATATATTTTTATTATATTATCTATATCATCATCGTGATCGTCATCATCGCCATCCTATAACAATGGAATTTAATTATGTTAAATTAAATTTAAAATTAATTATTATTATCATCGTCGTTATTTTTTTTTTTTTTGTATGTTTGTGAGCATCTCTCTGTGTCTGTGTGTGTGTGTTTTATTAAAAACAATTCATAAATTTTATTATAGCTATTGATAAAATTATTTATTTATTTATTTATTTATTTTTAATTAAATTTTATGCATGGATGAAAATTAAAACAAGTATGTTGGAGAACTTTTCTGTCGCTGGGATTAGGCCGGCGAAATATTTATGTATTAACGTTAGGATCCGACCGAAACAAGATGATTTTCAGCCGAAACCGAAACCGAATATTCGGCCTCAATCTTAGTTTCGGCCGAAACCGTAACCGAAACCGAAACTTGAATTTCCTATAAAAAATTCATATCATTTTACCTTTTTTTTTGTGATATTTTTTTTAAAATTTTTTTTCCTTCCCGTGAAAAAAATTTTACCTTTTTTTAGGGACACTAAAAATTTTTTTCTCCCTCAAGTGCAATCATTTGACCTTTTTTTTTATTTTTTTTCATGCGAGTCTCATCCCACCTTTTCAAACTCAGGTTTCGGCTGGCCGAAAGGTTCGGCTAGTTTTTGGCCGAAACCAGGATTTTTGGCCGAAACTGGCCGAAACCGTAATCGAAACCGAATATTCGGTCGGTTCCTAATTAACGTTAATTTCAGGATATATAATGGCAAAAAAATATAATTTTTTTTTCGCAAGGCGCGGATGTTTGACAAAAAAATTGTAAAAATAGAAAAAGTACTACTTTATTTTTTATCTAATTCTTGTATTTTTTTATTTTCTTATCCATCTGTATGAGTTCAATTGAGATATA
Organism: Euborellia annulipes; assembly: GCA_023213315.1. Taxonomy (NCBI): domain Eukaryota; kingdom Metazoa; phylum Arthropoda; class Insecta; order Dermaptera; family Anisolabididae; genus Euborellia; species Euborellia annulipes. The sequence goes on along the minus strand of JAKCPI010016712.1, from coordinate 2,020 downwards.
AATGAGAATTATGGTGGAAATTAAAAAACCGAGTTTTAATTATGAATACAACTTAATCTTTGAATAACTTTTAAGGGGTTGAATTTATCGAACAAAGTATTAAGACCATTTTTGTAGAGCGTTAAATTTCCTACAAAATATGTTCTGACGGTATTTTTAGATATATTTGTTTCAGTGGAATAAAATAAACTGCAAAAAGTGCAAAAAATCCCATGTTATTTAAATGGAAAATGGATTATGATTTAGGCGCGGTTTAATATGAATATTAAGGGTTGATATGGGTCAAAATCTAAAAATTTAGAGGGCGTTTGCAGCATGAAACGCAATTTGGGAAATAACGGACACCTTATCGACACAAAAAATCTGGCGAGACAAGCACAGGACGCAACCAAAGAGAAAGTTGTGTGCTGTTCGACCACTCACTGCAGATTTTTTTTTTAAATATCGCTCATCAAAAATCAAGGCCCTCCAAGTCAAATAAATATTATTTTCCAAAGATAATCTTCTACGTCAGTGAGAGAGGCTTGGCAGCCTCCCTTTCCTGGAGCAAATGGCCTTCCTAGCGTCTGTTAATACCTAGGGTTGCTGTTTAGGGGTAATTAGTGTGCAACGACCCTTATCCCCTCTGTCAAAATATATACACACCTAAAATATATAAGCGAGGTTTGTTTACACACCAAACAAAAATAAGAAAGCGAGAGGGAGGAGAAGGAACGCCTTCAGCGTGCTTTGCGACTAGTTATATATGGACCCTGTTACGCATTAGTGTGTCAAGCGCCAGCTACCGAGATTTGAGAAAATTAACATTAAAGTTTTTTGTTTACATTGGATTATATATAATTTTTTTTGTCAATTGTGCAAGTAACATTAAATATAAATTTTTTTAGGACATATTTCATAAAAAAATACTATTAATTAAAGCATTTGAAACAATATTCCGTGCTTAACTCAATTTTGAATTTTTTTTTGGCGCTTGACACACTGTTGCATAACAGGGTCCATATATAAATGAGTGGTTCAAAGCAAAAGTGGACCAAGTCCGAAAGTAAACAATTTTCTTATTTTTCGCTTTTTCGAGAGTAAATTCTAATAGTTATTCGGTGTAATAATGAACCAAATTTTAATACTAATCCTCCAGAGTGCAGCAGTTCCTTAACGCAAAAAAAAAAAAAAAAAAAAAATTAAAAATATCTGAGAAAATCTGAATATAAATTTTAAAATTTTCAGCCAGGTGATTAAATAAAAAAAATCTTATTTAATTTTTTACTTGTCGACGTTTCGGTCGTCTATCGCGACCTTCATCAGGGCAAATAATTGTAAACAATACACGATCTTGAGTATTTTAATGTTTACTGTAATCATATACAATTTCTTTTTTTTTTTTAATTTTTATATGTATATAAATTATAATTTACTTGCTCTCATGCATGAGAGTTCAGTATAACAGATTGAATCCAAGACACCAAGCAAGTAAATGATAATTTATATACATATAAAAATTAAAAAAAGAAATTGTATATGATTACAGTAAACATTAAAATATAAATATTGGCTATATACTCGTATATTATGTATATAACTCACTAAATGTATTTTGAAGTTTACTTGTATCTGGATTCAGATGGATTGAATGACTTAATAATAAAAAATTATTTTTTACAAACAATTTTTTATTTTTCAGGAATTCTAACCATGACGACTGGTTTGCGCAAATTTCTCAGTTTCGGTCACCATATGTGACCATCATCAGGCCTAAAAATACATTTTAAAAAAAATTAAGGCTTAAACAAAATCAATCTGATCTTACAAATACAAAATAAAATATTTTTTGTAAAAAATAATTTTTTATTATTAAGTCATTCAATCCATCTGAATCCAGATAAACTTTAAAATACATTTAGTGAGTTATATAATCTTGTACATCCTCAAAGTCAAATATATGTATATAGAATTGAAAATTCCGGGGGGACCCCTCGCCCCCCCCCCCCCCATGATCACTCAAATATTGACAATAATTTCA
>JAKCPI010016711.1:0-15359 GCA_023213315.1 Euborellia annulipes | reverse complement strand
ATTTTTACTTTCTCGTACCTCTATATATATGTTAATATATAGAGAGAGAAAGTATTGGTTTCATGTCTAAAATTCGATGTCGAGATTTTGATGGATCTTCACGTTTTGAGGGTCCCCTGAATCCAAAAAAAGTGGTTTTCGCGACATGGTCTGTCTGTCTGTGTGTCTGTCTGTGTGTGTGTCCGTGTGTGTCTGTGAACAAAATATCTCAAAAACGAAAAGAGCTAGGAAGTTGAAATTTTATATTTAAGTTAGGCACCCCCATGGGACGTGACACGAAGCTTTTGAACAAAATCAGCCAAAGAGTACTAGTACTTTACTGATGCACTTTTTCAGTTTTTTCGATTTTCTCAAAATTTGCTCCAACGATTTTTTTTAAATTCAAAATCAATTATTTTTAGATTCTCTATAAAATGTATATTCTCATTTTTGTGATTGAAATCTTCTGAAGACCACTTTACTCTTGTTCTTCATAGGAAAGATAGGAATTTCTCCTATGGTTGCTATGGTAACAAAATACAAATATTTTTTCCATACTTATATATTTTACATCTTGAAAATCGAATGTACCGTACTGTCGGCAACTAAATACATGTCGACACAAAAATCTGGTGAGACAAGCACAGTACACAACTTTCGATTACCGAAGGTAAGAGAGAAGTTGTGTGCTATGCTCATCCTAATTTTTTTTAATTAATAAAACCTTTGAAACAAATAACCTAGTGTTTAATTTGTATATTTAATTTTAATTTACAAAATAATGAATTTATTATTTTTTTTTTTTTGAAGAGAAGATACATTATTGATAACATCCAATATGTGGGTTTGTTTCCCAAGATTATTAAAAACGAGATTTTATTTTTTTATATAATATTAGTTCTCCAAACCAACTTTTTTTTTTTGCCAATTAAAGGCATCTCTTCTTTTTTTCTTCACTCTCCCTCTCGTTTTATTTTGTCGTTGCAACCTGCTTCCTATTTTCTGGTTTTTCCTTTCTCTCCCCCCCCCTTCTCCCCCACCAGAGGCGCATATATCTTGATAAACTCGCTCCTTTTCCTTGTTCTCTCGACGCCTTTAAAGTGTGTATGCCTTCTTGTTAATTAATGATGGAAAATTGCGTTGCTGCTCTAATTTTATATATATTAGCTAAAAATTTATAAACCTGATATCTAGTATCAAGCCGTCATTAAATATCTAGCTAGAGACTAGAGTCTTGTTCCATTTAATATGTACTTTGACACAAGTGTGAAAAATAATTATTTCAATTATTGTTGGCTATACTGGACCACATCCATAATTTTTATTATATGCTCTTGTATGATGAGTTTCTATTGTAATCTTGTATTATATTATTATAATATAGAGGGCTCGCTGGTGTAGTGAGCTAGGGTGTCAGCTTCTGCAAAGAAGATCCCTGTTCAAATCCTTGGCGTGCGGGATTTTTCATTAAATAAAAATATTTATTTAATGTAAACAAATCCTCAAGCAATCCCTGGATTGGAATATAGGATCTCACCACAATAGCCCTCAGGCACCTCTACGAGGAGAGGGAGTTGCTGTGACATCCCCGTCCTGTGGAAGGGACGTAAAGAAGATTCCCTCTCAGTGATGCATTCTTCGAAAGGAGTAGGCTACACGCCGGTGCTGAGGGAGTCCCTCCTCAACTAGGACATCCTCCATAGCATAGAAGAGGTTGGATAAAAGGAGCCGGTTGGAACCAGAAATAAGGATTAGTTCACTAGCTAGAGACGAAATCAGGAGGAGGAGTTAGAGATAGGAAACGATGTAACTTCACGGGGTGCCGGTAGATGGCTACGGCCAGAGGCCGGTTGGGTTTGAGGTGTGTCTTCGTACACGAAAGCACCTCGGGCAAATAAACGGGGATCCCGATAGGAATTTCAAATAAAAAAAAAAAATAAAATTATTATAATATGTTTTTATATTATAAAATATTGTAATGAAGAATTGTATAGCCTTAAAGTTCAACAATAAAAAAAAAATTATTATTTTTTTTGAGAGATTTAATTATTTATTTTAATTAACTTTAATTTCTCATAAAGTAAGACAAAACTCAATGCTTTCCAATGGGCAAATTCTGAATTTTTTGCGCCTTTTGACTTTTGAAAACTTTAGTATTTTTCCTGGACTCACAATAAGACAGCCCTATAAGACAGCAAAATTTAAGGCCCTCTCGGGACTCCTCTCTCGCATTCCACCCTTCGTCCTAAAACAAGAAAAAAAATTATTATTATTATTATTATTATAATTTAATTTGAGAAATTTAATTAATTTTTCATAAGGGAAGACAAATGCTTTCCAATGGACAAATTTTGAATTTTCTGGAATTTTTTGCACTTCCCCTTTTGAGAATTTGAGGATCCAAATCTTTTTCCTGGACTCCCAATAATGTCCTCTATAAGACTGCAAAATTTCGTTTCAAAATTCCAACGAGAAGCTGGTGAAACAGAGCTTGACAGACCGACAGACGGACACTCCGTTATTATATATATATGATTATTTATTAATACAAAATTATAATTAAAATTGAAATATTTATACATGAGAAGAAATGCTACGAAGATTAGGGGATTTGATAAGAAAGAAAGAGCTGATAATATTTTTATATTAGAAGTAGGTCCACAAAAATAGAAAAAAAAATCAATTATTTTTGTTTTTATCAAAAATGTACAATAATTTAAAAAAAAAATTCTTTTTTATTGTTCTTTTTTACTTTCTCTTACCTATGTATATATGTAATATATATATATGTATGTATGTAATATATATATAGAGAGAAAGTATTGGATTCATGTCAAAAATTCGATGTCGAGATTTTGATGGATCTTCACGTTTTGAGGTCCCCTGAATCAAAAAAAGTGGTTTTCGCGACATGGTCTGTCTGTGTGTCTGTGAACAAAATATCTCAAGAACGAAAAGAGCTAGGAAGTTGAAATTTTATATTTAAGTTAGGCACCCCCATGGGACGTGACACGAAGCTTTTGAACAAAATCGACCAAAGAGTACTAGCACTTTACTGATTCACTTTTTCAGTTTTTTTCGATTTTCTCAAAATTTGCTCCAACGATTTTTTTTTTAATTCAAAAATCAATTATTTTTTAGATTCTCTATAATATGTATATTCTCATTTTGTGATTGAAATCTTCTGAAGACCACTTTACTCTTGTACTCCATAGAAAAGATAGGAGAAATGGTTGCCATGGTATCAAAATATAAATATTTTCCCATACTTATAAATTTTACATCTTGAATTCAATTGTACCCTACTGTCGGAAACTAAATACATGTCGACACAAAAAATCTGGTGTGACTGGCGCACAGTACACAACTTTCGATTACCGAAGGTAAGAGAAAGTTGTGTGCTGTGCGCCAGTCACACCAGATTTTTTATTATTTTTTTTAATTTTATTTGACAAAATGCTACGTCATACATTTTTTTTACATTATATAATTATATTATTTATATTAGATCTATATATCATCTATAACTTAAGTCTATCATAAGGTACAAGAATAGATCAAATTGTTGTTATTCAAAAAAAAAAAAAAAAATAAATAAATATTAATAAGAAAATTTTCAAAGTGCGCCACTAAAAAAAAAAATTCAAAAAACATATTCGTTAAAATATTTATGTATTTTATAAATACCTTTCTATATATTCCTAGAGTGGTTATTCAAAGAATGATTAAATAATAACAATAGATAACTAAACCCATCCATATAGTAGGGGCTTATATCGTATATATTATATATATAATGAGTAAAAATATATGACCTAAGATGCCGAGAGAAGACTTGAAAAAAATTCAAATAGGAATAATTTTATTTTTATTCGAGGAAAAAGTCTTAAATTACGGCATAAAAACCCTCAATTGTCTACAAAAAAAAAAAAAAAAAAACATTCCTCGTTTATTTTCCCCTGGTGCATCGTGCACGCGGACACGCACCAAACCCAATAACCGGTATCTGGCGCAAATGGCCAACAACCCGGTTCCAATTTTGGGAGTGAGAGGCCCTTCACCTCTCTACTCCCCAAAAATCAGTCCCTGGTCAAATCAAGCATCTCTTCACCAGAGGAATAAAAAAAAGCAAATTTAACTATATCAATTTTTATTATACTTAATTAGAGAGATTTAATTATTAAAATTACCCCCGGGGGGGGGGAGGGGGGGGAGCGCCCCAACCTCCCGGCCCCGGCGCCGGGCCAGGCCCCCCGGTTCTTTTATTTTTTTTTTTTGAAATTGGTTAAGCAAAAAAGAAAAATGCAACAACCCAAAATAAATAATATATATTTAATCGGTTATATTTTAAAGTATGATTTGGATTCAGTTGCCGAAAAGGAAGGTGTGGGGGGTGGGGGGGGGGGGGGGGGGGGGGGAAAGGGGGAAGGTGTTATTGTATTATAAAAAAAAAAAAATTATTAAAATTAATTGGCTTTAATTTTATAAAACTCAACGCTTTTCATTGGGAAATTTTTCAGGAATTTTTGAGCCTTCCCATATAGGAATTTGGAGTAACGAGTATTTTCCCCTCTACTCTCCATAACTTCCTCTATAGAGGGGTGATATTGGTCAAATAGAGCGTAACGTTTATTATACTTATAACACTTATAAATATACATTTAGAGAGCTATCAAAAAAAAAGAGTAACGTAAAATTAAAACGATTAAAAGAAGAAAAAGAAAAGCTTTTGAAATTTAAAAAAGATATCTTTATTTTCTTTTTTTTTATTTAGCAATTGAAGAGTGAATTCCATTAACAGATATCCAACGTTGATGAACGTTGTATAAAACGAATCGAGATTGAAAGTTCGAGAGGTCATCTTGATGATTCGAAGCAGAAAAGAAAAGAAGGGAGGTTATGCCCAAAGGATAAAAAATAATTACGAACCTCTGGACCATCAGAGAGAGAGAGAGAAAAAAAAGTTAAAATCAAATGTATATGTGTGTGTGTGTGGTGCAAACTTTCTTAATGTTCTTCTGGCAACTTGTTAACTGCCCAATCAGTTTCAATGTTTAGTGTTATTATAACTGCCCCTGCCCCCCCACCCCTTCGCCCCGCGCGCTGGTCCGCCATCTAAGACAAAGTTTACTTGGCTTAAATGACTTTGGTGCCGGATGAGGGGGAGGACGAATGCACCCATCCCTTGGGGTCATTAGTCAAAATACGACACAATTCCGCCATTCCGGTATGTAGAGCTATGATGGTGGAGAGTATATCATGAATAAATTCTTTTTATTTTACTTTCATTTACCTTATAGTATGAGAAAGTATCGCTATACTGAATAGAGGAACGTGGATGTAACTGATATCTTGAAGAAGGAAGGGGATGCAACGGATTAATTGAGTGCCTATTTAATGATTAAGCACTCTTTATTAGAACGTTTCGGTCGGAATGGCAGGGATGATCCCGACCGAAACGTTCTTAATAAAGAGTGCTTAATTATTAAATAGAGGATGAATTAATTGTCTACATCCCCTTCCTTCTTCAACATATCAGTTACAGCCACCTTCCATGGGGGGATGGGTGCATTCGTCCCCCCTCATCCGGCACCAAAGTCATTTAAGCCAAGTAAACTTTGTCTTAGATAGATGGATAGATTTTATTTTGCTCTGAGGCTAATGCCTCTTGGAGCACGAAAATTTTACAGTATGATTCACAGATCAATCTTATCGCTCTCTCCTCACAATCCCCGTTCCACTCAACCGACCGACCCCTCTGCTCTCCAATTAGATATTGATAATATTGGGCCAAAGACCGCAATCGTCTGACTCTCTCCGGGATGCCATTCCATACCCTCACAGACTCCACAGAAAAGGATCTGTCAAACGCTGTCGTCCTGTGGATCGGCATCTGCAGGTCCAGCGGACTCGCCCTGAGGTTCCTAGATCTAAAAGATATCTTAAAGGTCAGGTTTCTGTTTAAATAGATGGCAGACTGGAGCGCGGACGTTAAATAGGCTCAATCTAATCCGTTGCATCCCTTTCCCACTTCACCATATCAGTTACAGCCACCTTCCACTATTCAGTATAGCGATACTTTCTCATACTATAAGGTAAGCACCCTTTATCCCGAATGGTAGAGATTATCCCTGCCAAAAGGCTTCTAATAAAGAGTGCTTAATCATTAAATAGAGGCTCAATTAATTGTCTCAACATCCCCTTCCTTCTTCAACATATCAGTGACAGCCACCTTCCACTATTCAGTATAGCGACACTTTCTCATATATAGGTAAATGAAAGTAAAATAAAAAGAATTTATTCATGATATACTCTCCACCATCATAGCTCTACATACCGGAATGGCGAAATTGTGTCGTATTTTGACTAATGACCCCAAGGGATGGGTGCATTCGTCCTCCCCTCATCCGGCACCAAAGTCATTTAAGCCAAGTAAACTTTGTCTTAGATGGCGGACCGGCGTGCGGACGTTAAATAGAGGCTCAATCTATCGGTTGCATCCCTTTCCTCTTCACCATATCAGTTACAGCCACCTTCCACTATTCAGTATAGCGATACTTTCTCATACTATAAGGTAAGCACTTGTTATTTTGACCGGAATGGCAGGGATTATCCGGACCAAAACGTTCTAATAAAGAGTGCTTAACTATTAAATAGAGGCTCAATTAATTGTCTACATCCCCTTGCCTCTTCAAAGGATCGTTATACAAAAAATAAAAATCCGGATTTCAAAGAAAACTGAGTCATAGTCAGGGAATAGAATATGGCGGCCTCCTCTCCCGTCAAAATCTGAAAAAAAGAGAATCACAATGTTAAAATAATTAAGTGCAGCTAGATATTATAAAAAGTACTAGCTACGCCGCCCACCTTAGACGTCTAATTAGAAAAGCTTCGACCCCTTAATTCCTCAAGCCCGTCTTAGGCGGAAAACCACCTCACTTATCTCATAAACATTTTGGGAGTGAATTGCATATACAGTTGTATTTGATGATTGGGAAAGCCTGGCGCTTACAGATGAATGAGAAATAAAAATGCTGGAGGTACTTTCAGGCCAAATTTTAATAATGTATAGTGGTATTAAAATTTGGCCTGAAAGTACCTCCAGCATTTTATTTCTTATACAGTTGTATATTTTATAGGAATTTCATGTTTTTACTTTCTCTTACCTCTATATATATGTTAATATATAGAGAGAGAAAGTATTGGATTCATGTCAAAAATTCGATGTCGAGATTTTGATGGATCTTCACGTTTTGAGGTCCCCTGAATCCAAAAAAGTGGTTTTCGCGACATGGTCTGTCTGTGTGTCTGTGTGTGTGTGTGTGTGTGTGTGTGTGTCTGTGAACAAAATATCTCAAGAACGAAAAGAGCTAGGAAGGTTGAGAATTTTATATTTAAGTTAGGCACCCCCATGGGACGTGACACGAAGCTTTTGAACAAAATCGGCTCAAAACTACTAGTACTTTACTGATGTAGTTTTTCAGTTTTTTTCGATTTTCTCAAAATTTGCTCCAACGATTTTTTTTTAAATTCAAAAATCAATTATTTTTTATATTCTCTTTAAAATGTATATTCTCATTTTGTGATTGAAATCTTCTGAAGACCACTTTACTCTTGTACTCCATAGAAAAGATAGGAGAAATGGTTGTCATGGTAACAAAATATAAATATTTTTCCATACTTATAAATTTCACATCTTGAAAATCGAATGTACCCTACTGTCGGAAACTAAATACATGTCGACACAAAAAATCTGGTGTGACAAGCACAGTACACAACTTTCGATTACCGAAGGTAAGAGAAAGTTGTGTGCTGTGCGCCAATCACACCAGATTTTTTTTTGAAAGGTTACACTATTGTTGTTAGCACTTCTCCCTTTCCTTTCTACCCTTTATATATATATATTTACATTTCGTTTTTTTCCCTTCTCTCTTTCCTTTATTTATGTATTTTCATTCGTTGCCAAGAAATCTCTCTCTCTCTCTCTCTTTCCTGTCCAAATTAACAAATTTATGCTAACAGTAGCTATAATGCCCTACTCTTACTCTTATTATAGCACTAATTTTTCATAAATACAGAAAGTTGAGAGCAATTAGCGTTGCCCCCATAATTTAAAGGATCTTTTTCCTCTAGCAGACATTAAAAGGGCAACAACACTCTAATAATATTTTCCTTCTCAAGGGATTCAAAAAGTATGGAGAGTTGAAGTGTAGAGGGGAGGGGGGGAGGAAAAAATATATAAATATGGACGGACGAAACAAAAATGAGCTTTTTGAACAAACAAACATTTGCTTTCTATCTTTTAATTAGACTTTACAAATTCTATTTGCGTTATTAGTAAAGTTTTCCTTTTTTTTTTTTATTATTATTATACCAGAAAGTCAGAATTTGGCGAGGAATTACCATTCAGAGTCACTTTCTGTTTTTAAAATAAAGGACGGTAATAGAGAGGTCGAGTATTCGCCACTTGTGTTAGGAGTTAGTGATTTGCTTCCCTTCAACAAATATTTATGCCAATTTCTTTTAGATGCCAAAAAATAGAATAGTTATTTGATTCATACCATCAAATCGAAAATCTAACCTTTTCGGCTACTGCGGTTATTTAGTGATTAGAACTTTTATTAAATAAATTTAAAATGCATAGTACCGATGACTACCGGAGGACGTTTCACACTCTGATTGCTCGGGGTCGCCAATCCCGAGCTTTCGCCGCCCTTGGCATCACTTAACCGCAACGATTAATTCTTCTCCGATGTCAGGCTAATCTTTTCTTGAAAAAAGTTATAATTAAACTAAGTTTTACAGATATTACAACTGTAACAATTGAAACCTCGCAAATCATGGGATTTTAAACAAACAGCTACAAGTCGAAGCAATGACAATTTCTGTCAAAACGTGCTGGTATGAAAAAAAAAAATTCTATGATCACAAACACTGTTTGAAATGGTCTTGCTGTCAGGGTTCAATTTTAAAATTAATTATTTTGGTAAAAATTGTTAATTTCAATTTTTATAGCTATTTAGTTGAATTACTTTATAAAAATTATTTAATTAGTATGATTTTAATATACTTCATAAATATTTAAAGAGTTTAGAGCGCGAATTTCAAACCAGAATTTAATAAATTTAGATTTGTGAAATAAATTTTAAAAGAATAATTTCAAGTTTCCTTAAAATAATTATAAAATAATATTAATAAAAATTCCTTGAGGTAGTCGAGTTATTTGAGAACGTTTAGACCAGTGATTCTCAACTTGTCGCGGTACACTTTTAACGATTTCAAAATTTGGCGGCACACAAAGAAAAAGATAAGTTTAAAAGTTGGTAATTTGTTCATAAACTTTTATAATAATTTTATTTCATATCCTGGGTATATTAATATTAAATCACCAAAGTATATGAAAAATGATTGAAAATTCATATTTTTTTTTACAGTGTACGTCGCAGGTGGGTCCGAGCCAGCTGGTGGGGGTCCATTATTTCCACATATCGTATTATAATTATACTAAAATTATTTTAAAGACTTGTCTATCTCATCTCTTTAATGTTATATTTAGTGAAACTTTTTGTTACGAATTTAAGATTAGAGATAAATATTAATACACATATATGCAAAATCCAAAGCTCTTTGGAAACTTATATACTTTCTTCTTTTTTATATTAGAGAGAAAAAGTTCTCTCTTACTGAAAATGGAAAATACAGAATAAGAAGGCGAGAAGTTTAGTGACGTCACGACTGCCAGCCACAACAACAACAACAACAAGAGAGGCCTCTCGGTTAATGCAAAACGTCCATTTGATCGAATTAGTTGTGTTGAAAAACAGGGAAAAGATTTCTCGGTTGCTCGTTGAAGGAAAGAGAGAAATGAAATGAACGAGGGGGAAATAAAAACAAAAAAAGATAATGAAAAGAAGAGAGAAGAAGAAGAAAAAAAAGATTTTGTTGCACGTTGACTGTCTTCATTACATATAAATAGAAAAAGAAACCGAAATGATTAAGTTCGTATTAATAGGATTAGGTAGATGTAGGCAGCCAGTTAAAACTTTATTTAATTATCGTCGACGTTTCGGAATCACATCGATCCCATCTTCAGGACGATCAACTGTTAATGTTGCTTAGATAGATGCATTTCGGTTCATACAAAAATAAATGAATAAATTTGAATATAACATTAGATATCCGATCGCTATAGTTGTTTTGGCGGAAGGTGTGTGGCAGTGCTATTAACCTTCATTCTGATCCGTATCACAATCGTCCAATTATTCTGCGAAATATCGCGACTGGGCCGACCTGCCCCGTGGGCCAACCTGCCCCGGTCTCCCCTATATGAGAATTGCCGTAGGTGCATGGGCTGTATTTTTATTTTGTGGCAAATGGGCCTGAAACAACAATTCTTTCAATCTTGGCCTGCGGCGGATCCTCGCCATTTCTTAATTATGAAAATAATGTTTTTTTTTTTTTTAACATTCACACTTAAACTCACACATTCACACGGTCTTTTCGGCAACTTAGGCCATACAAGACTTTTACGATAACCCTTATTATTTATAATATCTATTGGGAGTTCAGGCATTTCTATTTAAGCCATCTGCAGGGTCGCAGACAGACTTATCGGGCCCCGGGGCTATTTAATAATACAAACCCCCCCCCTCACCCTAAAAGGTTTTTTTTCTAGTTTGTAAAAGGCAATTTCGGCCTTCATTCTAACAATTTTTTACACAGTTATAAATAGTTTATAATGTTTATTTAAATAAAACAATACTTTCTCTCCATATATAGTAATGAAAGAAAAAGTAAAAAGTTATTTAAAAATTTGTCAAAATTCACTAAACATAGGGTTATCGTAATTTTCTTTGACTCCAGAAACGACTTCCGGAGGGGGTATGGAAAATTTTTTTGGAAATTAGGCACTGAAATCTGCGTTTTTAGCTATCCTGAGTAGTGAAAAATATTATCAAATTTAGCTTGATATATAAGCATTTTAAATTAAAAAATCTGGTGTGACTGGCGCACAGCACACAACTTTCTCTTACCTTCGGTAATCGAAAGTTGTGTACTGTGCTTGTCTCACCAGATTTTTTGTGTCGACATGTATTTAGTTTCCAACAGTACGGTACATTCGATTTTCAAGATGTAAAATTTATAAGTATGGCAAAATATTTATATTTTGTTACCATAGCAACCATAGGAGAAATTCCTATCTTTCCTATGAAGAACAAGAGTAAAGTGGTCTTCAGAAGATTTCAATCACAAAATGAGAATATACATTTTATAAAGAATCTAAAAAATAATTGATTTTTGAATTTAAAAAAAAAATCGTTGGAGCAAATTTTGAGAAAATCGAAAAAAACTGAAAAAGTGCATCAGTAAAGTACTAGTACTTTTTGGTCGATTTTGTTCAAAAGCTTCGTGTCACGTCCCAGGGGGGTGCCTAACTTAAATATACAATTTCAACCTCCTAGCTCTTTTCGTTCTTGAGATATTTTGTTCACAGACACACACACACACAGACAGACAGACCATGTCGCGAAAACCACTTTTTTGGATTCAGGGGACCTCAAAACGTGAAGATCCATCAAAATCTCGACATCGAATTTTTGACATGAAAACCAATACTTTCTCTCTCTATATATTAACATATATATAGAGGTACGAGAAAGTAAAAAATAAGTATTATGTGACACCTAAGGTGGGACGCGGAGTAAAATTCCCAAATATTTATAAAATTACTCTCCTCTCCTTGAGTGATGCAAAATTGTCAATTATAAAGGGCCTGGAGCTCCTCGGGAAAAAATTTCAAGAAAATTTTAATGTTGGAGCGCAAAGGGGCTCCGGGCCCCCGGGGATATAGCCCCCCCCTGTCTACGGTCGTGGCCATTTGGTATCCAAATGGCTTAAATAAAATCATCGGACTGCCTCAGGTCCGAACCCGAGACTTTTGGTATACCAGGTTAGCACGCTAACCCCTACACCAAGCCCGGATGGCTAAAATAATTTTTTTTTTTTTTTTTTTTTTTTTAAACATTCACACTTTTTTTTCTCATTCACACCCTCACACTCACACAGACATTCACACTGTCTTTTCGGCAGCTCAGGCCATATAAGACATTTACGATAACCGTTATTTATGAATTTATATATATTAGGGTCCAAGCATTTTTATTTAAGCCATCTGGTATCCAGATGGCTTAAATAAAATCATCGGACTGTTTGGGGTCCGAACCCGCGACGTTTGGTATATGAGGTTAGCACGCTAACCTCTACACCACGCCCCGTGGGCCAAAATAAAATTATTGCTACGTATTCCAATCCAGTGCCTGCTTGAGGATTTGTTTACATTCAAAGAATACACAACTGCAAAGAATACTTAAATATTTCTCTATACATTTCCTATGGGAGAAATCGTAACTTTAGGAATTAATAACTCAAAAAGTTATAAAAATTCCGGGACCCGAGTATTTTTCCTGGACTCTCAAAATTCACAAAATTTCGTTTCAAAATTCCAACGGGAAGTTAGTCAAACAGAGCGTGACAGACGGACGGGGAAAGTAAAATTACAACTTCAATTACCATACATTTGCATTCTTTCTTCTTTTATTTTTTTTAACTCATAAAAAGCTTAAGAAAACTTGTTTAAAGAAATAATATATAGCTTATGATTTGATTAATTTTTGGAAGCATATTGAAGAAAATGACTTTTTACGCGTTTTTCCGCCACCCCCCCCCCCCCTTCGTCTTTCTTTCTTTCTCCTTTCTTTAAAAACTGTTTAATTACATTATCATTCTTTTTACTTAAGTTACTCATTTTGTTTTTAAATTTATCTCTAAACAAACTTTTTATAGCAACACCTAAAACTTGGAGAAGGCTTTATACTTTCAAATTAATTGTTTTTTTTTTTTTTTTTTTTTTTAATACCGTAAAGATGTAAAATTTTTCTATTAAATTTGTCATTATAAGGACACAAAAAAAATTACAATCCTGTAAGTCCGCGGAGCATTTCCAAACCAAAGTTTTCCGCCTTGCAGAAAAATTTTTTCCCCTTTTTTATTTTTTTAGAGAAGCGAAATTTTTGCCACCTCGCGGAATATTTCTCCTTTTGCGGAATCTAAGTTTTCCGCCCTGCGGAAAAATTTTTCCTCAAGTGCAAATCATTTGACTTTTATGTTTTTTTTTTTTTTTTTTTTATTTTGCCTGTTGGCCATAGGCCATCCCGCCAGTTTTAACATTAAACAAATATTATATATTAATACAAACATAAACAGAATACAAAAACATTAATAAAAACAACACTAATATAACTAAACACATTACAAAACCACTGAAAGAAATAATAAATATATAAATAAACACATTACAAGAACATTCATACAAATAACAATAATATAAATAAACATCATACAAAAACACTATTACCGATAACACTGATACAAATAATACATCTATAAATAAACACGTTACAAAAACACTGATACCAACTATACACTCAAAGATACATATTAATAACATAACATAATATAAACACATCGTACTAAAATGTGCAGGATGAGTGGCTTATAATGTTATTTTCGTGCTGTTGATAAATGTATTAAGTACTGAGAGCTGAGTATGATTTGGAGATTTGAAGAATTGGCTGAATGACGTAGGGTCTCTGAAGTGTGGGATAATGGACTTTAGAAATGTGTTTCTTTCTTTCTTTTCTTTTATATGTTGAATGTATTCCTATATTTCTGACGTGTACATGAAGAAAGGTAAGATAATTAAATTTAAAATTAATTAAAACGTCAGATGTTTATTTTTTATAATAATTATTTAATCTCTTGGCGATCGATTTCGCTATTCAGAGCATCCTCAGGCCAGCGTTATATATAATTGCAATTTTGAAAAATCAGTCGACATATATACAATTCTTAATTTTACTATATATTATATGTCGACTGATTTTTCAAAATTGCAATTATATATAACGCTGGCCTGAGGATGCTATGAATAGCGAAATCGATCGCCAAGAGATTAAATAATTATTATAAAAAATAAACATCTGACGTTTTAATTAATTTTAAATTTAATTATCTTACCTTTCATTTGACTTTTTTTGGGTGCGAGTCTCATCCCATCGCTTCAGACTTAGGTTTCGGATACTTTTTGGCCGAAACCGATATCAGGATTTTGGCCGAAACCGTAACCGAAACCGATTATTCGATCGGTTACTAGTTTTAACTAGCTCTCTTTCGGATAAGCTAGTTGTCTATGACTTTTCGCATCTATACTGTAAAAAAAAAATCTTAATTTTAGTGTGTTTTGGAATACTAAATTTACAAATTTCCCTTGTAAATGATATCTACTATGCATTCATCTACTAAATTTACAAAAGTTTACAACAAAAAAAAAAAAAAACATTTTAAAATTACAATTTTCTTCGAAAAATAGAGTATGTATTGTAATTTTACAAACATTGTATAGTATTTTTCGTTAAAAATTGTATTTTTCTCGAAAGCAGTTTAGGAATTCTAAAATTACCACACATTTACACTCTAATTTTCAAATATAAAATTACAATACAAGCAATTGTAAAATTACAAAATTGTTTTACAGTTTAGTTAAGCTAATCATATGATTAAATAAGAGCCTAGATCATAGTTAACTAACAAAGACACAAAATTCGGTATATAAGGCGTGAAATTAGAAACACAAGCCTTTTATATTTAATTTTTAATAAAAATTTTTAAATTTTTATTAAAACACTTTTAATTAATTATTATAATTTTTATAAATGCCTTTATTAAGTTGCTATCTTCACATTTCATTTTCCTTATATCTCAGATAGCGAATTATATTTGTTAAAACTCATTTTTTTAGCTCGAAGGTTAGACATGTTCCTGTTTACTATCGGTAAACTTAACTAGAAGTGAAGCAACCGTTTCGAAGAAGATAAAACGTTTTCCTAAGATTTAAATATCTCTAAGGTATACGCCTAAGTTGTTCAAGAGTTGTTGTTGTTGTTAAGTTGTAACAGTCAGGCATTAATTGGCTGAAACAAAAATTGTTATCCTAGAATTATAACATCATCAAATGATAATATAAATGCTAAAAGATCAAAGGGCTTGATGAATGAGAGAGATAAAAGCGGGGGGGGGGGGGAGTTGATTATAATTAAATATTTTAATAATATATATATATTTTTATTATATTATCTATATCATCACCGTGATCGTCATCATCGCCATCCTATAACAATGGAATTTAATTATGTTAAATTAAATTTAAAATTAATTATTATTATCATCGTCGTTATTTTTTTTTTTGTATGTTTGTGAGCATCTCTCTGTGTCTGTGCGTGTGTGTGTTTTATTAAAAACAATTCATAAATTTTATTATAGCT
>JAKCPI010016710.1:0-74165 GCA_023213315.1 Euborellia annulipes | reverse complement strand
CTCTCTTTGACCAACATCTCGTAATGAATTTTTGCATGATGGAAATGAAAGTCCAATAAAAATACTCGGTTCACTAAATTCTCAAATGGGATTGGCTCAAAAATTTCCTGAAAAATTTTCCCATTGAAAATCATTGGGTTCAATCTTTCCTTGTGAAAAATCAAAGCTAATTAATTTTAATAATAAAATCTCTCAAATGAAACATAATCAAAATTGTTAAATTTTATTTTTTTTTCTAGAATCTTCATTTCTTCAATTGCAAGAATTAATATATCTTCGTATATAATTTATTCTTCAGAGCAATGACATACTTAGAATCAATTTCAAGTTTTCTTTTCGGTCGTAAGTAAACACCAGTTTATTATTATTATTATTATTATTATTCTAGTAATTATATGTTGCAAACTCACTCAATTGGCAGACAAAAAGAGAAGAAGACTCGTGGGAGTATCCTTTCGCTTACCTGCAACAAAAGAGCATAAAATAAATGAGGGTATAAATAACACTTGCATTAATTAATATGGTAGCTACAGTACAAGACTATAATTGTAATTTTCCACATGTCAAATCGAACAAAAAAAAAAAAAAAAAAATATCTTCATCTCTCCAAACGAAAACGTTTTTAACTTTGCCCATCAACCGTAGGTTGGACAGGGAAAGTTAATGTAATCGTAAAAAAAATCGAAATTTTTCTGAAGCTGCCAAAATGCATTTTGAGGTCCCCTGAATCCATTTAAGAAGTTTTTGCAATGATGTCTGTGTGTGTGTGTGTGTGTGTGTGTCTGTGTGTATGTCTGTGGTAATTTTTTTTCGTCAAAGAAATCTCAAAAACTATTCATTCAATTGTTTTGAAATTTTGCACCCATAAACTAGGGCATTTGCATGGCTTATTTTTATATTTTTACTGTACTTATTAAACTTTTTAGCCCAATGGCCACCGGCCAAACGGGCAAAATAAATAAAAAAAAAAAAAAAATTATTTCCCCAATTGCACCATGTCTCCATGTTTATTTTATTGAAATCATGTAGTCAGTTATGTGGTACATTTTTACTTTTGAGGCAGTCATATTGCCTTTATTGGTTTTTTTCTCTTTCTTTCTTTCTTTCTATGTCTCCTTTTGTCCCTTCTTTTTCTTCTTCTTCGCTTCTTATCGTATATCCGCATATATATATCTGACAAACAAGAAAGATAAGTGATTCAGTTCTAAATTGAGGACTTCGTTATTTTTGTCATGGCCTCTTATTTATGTTTTTCAACTGTTCTGTTTCCCCACCCCTTTCTTCCCTCCTCCCCCTTCCATATATAATATATAAAGTCCGTCATTTCAAGGACAATGCGCCGCCGCATCGCAATGAAATTTACATCCTTGTTATATAGGAATTTTGCGTGACCCTCAGCAAAAGGTTATAAATTATTTATTGTGGCATCTGTCTTGTATTCTCTTTCTATATATATAGTGTATATTCCATCGTATGTACTTATTATTTATTTATATATAAAATGGAATTATTTACTCAAAATATGACGTCATGTTTTTGTTTTTTTTTTAACAAAATTAATGAATTGAAATAAATGTTTTAATAAACGGCCGCCCTTCAGCAGGCCTTGCGCCTAGCTCTCTCTCATTTTTTTATACCCTCTTCTCAAATTAAGAAATTAATTTTTTAGGGTGGAAAGGGAGTTATTGTATTTGTTAATTAATATTATTTTGTTTATTTTATGTTTATCTTTATTACATATCAAATGAAAAAAAATAAAAAGAAAATTTAATTATATAACAATTTTTATTATTTTCCATTTGAGAGATTTAATTATTATAATTAATTAGCTTTGACTTTTCATATGGGAAGAATCCAATTTACTTCAATGGGATTTTCAGGAATTTTTTGAGCCACCCCATTTGAGGGAAAGTCGATTATTTTCATATAAAATAAATAAAACAAATAACATTGATACTTTTTAACTTTCTCTTACCTATATATGGGTGCAATTTTGCCCAATCTTAAGAACAAACATATCCCGCAAACTTGCTATCTTAAACGATATATTGACTGGCTAATGAACAGTCTATTTGAGCATTGATTGAAAAAATTCCATCCTTTTCAAACAAGGCTCTCTACCTAGTTAATATATATGTACTAATGTAGATGACCCAGTATCCATAAAGAGATCCAAAGCCCTATTGATTTCCACCCCTTGTGGAAAATTAGAGGGCCATGATTCATTTTGAGGGATGTACAGGAATATTTTAGGTCCTCTAACATTTCTTCAAAAGGTAGTAGAGGTGAAAAGTTCGCGACATCGTCTGTCTGTCTACCCTCTGTATGTCAGTGTGTCGTCTGTCTGTGTTCAGGATTTTAAGCATGAAGGAATTGTGCTAGGAGGTCCTGAAATTTTATATTTAACTTGAACACTCCTGGCGTGAAAATTAGCTTTTAAACAACATTGATCAAAGAGTACTAGTACTTTACTGATGTACTTTTTCATTTTTTTTTTCAGATTTGTCTCAAAATTCGCTTTAACGATTTTGATTAAAATTCATCCAGTCACCCTAGATATATTGGCTGATTCCAATTGCGAGTCCTAAAATTTAACGAAAAGCTGGAAAATGGGGTTCACCCCACAAGGGCTAGACGTGGGGGGGAAAAGGGAGGAAAGTGGATTCAGCGTAATCCTACCGAAAGCGGATGGCGCAGCTAGTTCTAAAATATAACGTCATTGCTATATTTTAATTAATTTAAAGAAAAGTTGTCGTTTTGTATACGAACTATCTCCGTAGTTTGTAATTATTAATTATAATAAAAGAAATTTATTATAGAGAAGGGAAAGATGGGACTTCACTTTGTCTGTTTGTTTTGAGGCAATTCCACCCTCTCCCTTATTACAATTACGACTTTCTAACGTAAATGATAATAACAAAGTTAATGCTATGGATTCTTTTGCTCACTTTGTTTATTATCCTTTATTTATTTATTTTTTTTTGCATTTTTTAATAATAACCATTTTCTGTGTGTGTGTTTGTTGTTGCTGAGCCGCCGCCGCCGCCGTCGTCGGCGTCGTCGTCGTCGTCTTATCCCCGTATAAATTTGCATAGGATTAAACGAGACGTGAACTTCGCTCTCTCGGACCCTCTATAGAGCAAACACATAATGCACTAGGCCTAAACAACTCACCAACAACAACAACAACAACATGAACAACATGTATTAAGAGTCAGCTTGCAAATATTCCCTAGGGAAATAGCAATTATTATTTGCGATAGAATTAGAAAGAGAAATCAATAATAAGTCTGGATTAATAAATGATTAAACTTAGAAAGAGTTGAATAAATAAATTCTATTTTCTTTTTAAAATCTATATATACAGTGTATATACAGTGGCAGAGTATCTGTGTGTCTGTCTTTATCCAATCCGAGCCTCAACTCCGATCTCTCTAAGGAATTTTTTGAAGTTATACTTCTTTTGGCGCGTTTTGATGAGATTGATGAAAGTGAATTTGTGAAAACGACATGATGAAGTTATATTTGACAAAACGTGTTGTTATTTTCAAATCCAAAAATTAAATTTATTAATTAATAATTTAATAATATTTTTTCATCTAAAGGGACCAAAATGGATTTTGTTTAAAAAATAAAATAGAAAGAACACCAGCGCTCTCTGGCGCTCTTTGTTTGAAAATAAAATAAAAAGAACGAATCGAAGAACGAACGGAAGACCCAAAGAATCAGGATCGAAGACCAAAAGAATCATGAACAAAGATCTAAAATCGAAAGAAAAACAACTAGTCACTTGTTACTTTAATAAAATCTTTGAAACCTTTTTGATTGTTGTTTGATTTTAATATTTATCTTCGATCATTACAGCATTTTTATTATTTTAAATTTTTTTCATACTCCAAAGAAGTATAACTTCTAACGCGTGTACATAAGTAGGTCCTACCTACACACCACTTTGTTTTTTGTTTTTTTTTGAGGGAAAAGGCTTAAATTACGGTATAAAAACCCTCAATAGCCTACAAAAACAAAAACATTCACCGGTTGTTTGCCACTGGTGATTTGTGCACGCCAACACGCACCAAACCCCAGTACCGGTATCTAGCCTAAATTGCCATCAACCCGGTTCCCAATGTTTGGGAGTGAGAGGTAGAGACACGAAAAAGGTATCGATACTTTTTTTTCGATACCACAACCCTAGTGGGGGCCCTTCACCTCTCTACTCCCCAAAAATCAGTCCCTCTCGGGACTGGTCCATCATTTCTCTCATATCTCTAAGGAAAAATTTAAAAAATTTAATTATATAACAATTTTTATTACTTTTCATTTGAGAGATTTAATTAATTAATTATTTTAATTAGAAGAAACTTTATGCTGGGACGATTAAATTATAGTCGGAGAGCTGGCGACGAAAATGGACAAGAGTTTTCTCAAGTTCTAATATTTTCAGAACAGGATGCATTTTAGTAATGGAAAGATCTCTAGCGTTAGCGCTTCCAAATACTAATTTATACATAATACTATATAATCCATACGTATGTATCTCTTGAAAAAATCTATAATGACACTTCGTTTTTCGGATTACTGTACTACTCTATATAATGTTAAATACTGTATATATGATCTTTTTAATCTAAAAAAAAATATTTTTTTTTAACACAAATTTGATTTTATATTTATTTATTTATTTTTTTTTCATCTTGATCAAGATATAGGTCTTCATATATATATATTTTTATATTTTAGCAACAAACATCACTTCCATACACTCTAATAAATAGAAATATGAGGGGTTGAGGGGAAGGGGGGGGAGAGTATACTTTGAGTAAATACTTTGAAAAAGAGGTGCAAACACGAACAGAGAAAAAAGAAATGCTTGACTGTATGGGTGCAAAATGGGGGTTCTAACATACACATACATGCCCGATAATCCCTCTGATTGGCACATGCCACTCCCCCACACCCCTCTCTCTTTGCAATTGGCTTCAGGCCACTTCAGACCTATTCAGGACCTCCGTTTCAAATCTTTAGATTTCATCCATCCCTTCAATCAATCGCAACCCAATTCCAAAGCCTCCCCCTCCACTCTCCCATCCCCCTCTACCACTTTCCTTTTTCTTCGGATTTAGACAAAAAAAAAGAAAAGATTTTCCCGATAGTTTTTTAGTCCTTACTAAATCAAAATTTTGCCATTTCGTCTAAATTCACCTGATAATAATTTAAAGTATTAATTTTTTTAGTATTTTTTCAGTGACGTCATTATAAGTGGAAGGGGAGTGGGCATTTGCCCCCTTCTCCCAAGATTTTGAGGTGGCAAAAATGGCTGGTGGCCCAATGGCAACATTCTATTTAAATAAATAAATAAATATTATCTATATAATTGCAAAATGTCCGTCTGTGTGTTACGTTCTGTTTGACCAAATCCCGTTGAATTTTGAAATTAAATTTTGCAAATGTGTTCAAAAATACTAAGGTCCGTAATTTCCCAAAGGGCATTGGTTTTGCTCTCCTTATTAAAATTAAAGTTATAATAAAAAATAAATAAATCTCTCAAATTAAAAATAATAAAATTTGTTATATAATTAAATTTTTTTTTTTATGCACTTAGAAATGTTAAAATATGTTTTTTTTAATGAATAAGTTTGAGGGTTCTAGAATTTTTATATATTCAAAAGCTAAGTGTCCCCGTATTATGTAATGTAAATTTTAAAAGAAATTTTAAGTGTCCCCCCGTCTGTCACGCTCTGTTTGACAAACTCCCCGTTGGTATTTGAACCGAGGGGTCCAGAGAAAATACTCGGGTCCTCAAATTCTCAAAAGGAGAGGCGCAAAAAAAAATTCCAAAAAATGAATTTGACCATTGAAAAGCATTGAGTTTTGTCTTATCTTATGAAAAATTAAAGCCAATTAATTAAAATAATTAAATATCTCAAATGAAAAATAATGAAAATTATTATATAATTAAATTTTTATTTTTTTTTTTTACCTTTAATGAGATCGGGGGTGGAACTTAGATTGGATAAATAAATAAATATGGAATAAATAAATAAATGCACAGACGGACACTCAGCCAATGTATATATAGATCCATTTTAAGATAAGAGAATATATATTTATATTTATATCTTTTTTTTTTTAATCATTAATTAATTGCTTGTGAGACAAGTTGACTAAAAAATTAAGAAAAGGCGAGAGTTCGCCGCAGGCGGGCCGAGTGGCTAGTTCGTTCATAAAATAGTTAACAGTTCTATTTGTAAATACATAATATTTATTACAAATATGTTTTTTAAGTAATAAAATCACCATCAAAATATATAATTTTAAATAAAACACAATTTTATTTCAATCTGCTCGTCGACGTTTCAGATGTTAATCGCCCCCCATCCTCAGGACTGAGCAGGTGTCAATTATAACAATACCTTTATTGTTATAATTATTGTTTTATGTTTATAATTTTTATGTTATTATATACACCTTATTGTTATAATTGACACATGCTCAGTCCTGAGGAAGGAGGCGATTAGCACCTGAAACGTCGACGAGCAGTTTGAAATAAAATTGTGTTTTATTTCTAATCCTAGCTATATAATTATAATATTATTGAGTAGGGGGTAGGGGGGGGGCGGACAGAAAAGAAATTATCCACTCTTAGTAAACCTTGAAACGATGTCACTTTACTTTCTTTTTATGAAATAATCCCTTGTGACGTCATTTCTTCTTACACATCCCCTCTTATTATGATTATTGAATCTCTTTTTTTTTTTTTTTCTAAATCAAAATAAATCAAATTTTCAATTTTATTTTTGAAGTCAAAATAGAGAGAGACTTAAAATTTCTATTTAAATGTCAAGTTTTCTTTTCTTTTCTTCTTCTTCTTTTTTTTATGAAGAAGATGATAAATCCATTATTCAAGCTTATCTAAACTTTAATAATACTTTATAATGTAATTTTTTTTTTTTTTCTAGTCTCATAAATTCATTCATTTTTTTGCCATAAATCTAATGAGAATTATTAAAAGCTCCACTCTACTACTTCGTGAAGATCATTCCCCCCCCCCCCCGCCCCCATCACTTCGCGATTAAAAATATTTAATATAAATTTTTTACATAAATTATAACACCTAAGAAATGTAGGATTTTTTTTTTTAATACTTTATTCAATAAATAAGACGATTTCGTTTCCCATACAAATCAGTTAAATATAATATGAAAACAAGTCAACAACATGCATTTAACTTTTTTGTGAGCTTTTACATAGCTTATGTTAAAAAATCTAACATAATTGCAGAATGCCAAACTATTTAATCAAAATTCGATGATTAAATTTTGCACGTTATAAAGAGGGAAGTAATGCTAAAGTGCCCCACCCACATGGACATTACAGATATAAATTTTTTTTTTCCAAATGGGACAATATATCTTCTGTGAGGAGAATTTTTAGCTCAAAGTTTCGAAATTTTGACTGAAAATCCCAAAATTGTCATTAATTTTAGTTGGGTTATTAAGCGTCCATATTTTTGGATACGAGATGTCACTTGCGATGAGAACTGATATTCTAGCCTCAAAATGCCAGTTATATGCCTCTGGAAGGTAAAAATTATCACAGAAGATATTGAAAGAAAATATATATCTGTAATGTCCATGTGGGTGGACCAATTTTGCATTACTTTTATATTTCGCTCCTAAAAAAAAGTGGTAAAACGACCCACCCTATTAAGTACCTTCAAAGCATATACATATAACATCTCCCTTCTTCAAACTCTTGAACATACCATTCTTTCCGAACGAAGTCTCATTCCCTCTTCCCGATTCTCTTCCCTTTGACTATTACTCATCTCTCGGTTCCTCTGGCTCTTCCACACTGGTTTCTTCAATTCCTGGCCCTTCCTTCGATATCATACCGCGTTGTCTTGAGCAAAAATAATCATCTTCCTCTTCATCAGCTTCCTTTCTTATTTACTTATCAAATTTCTCATTCGTATATATATTCTATTTCTTCTAAATTTTTTTACCCCCCCCCTTTTTCATTATCTTCCACTAAATAATCCCGATCGGATATTTTTTTAATAAATTTTCCAACCTTCCAATTCCTTTTACCATATACTGTTATCATTTGAACACATATGTTTTGTCCATCTTGAATCTCCTCTAAATCTTTACATAAATTCTTTTAATATTTAAATTTTTATTAATTTTCCTCTCATCAACGTTGCTCTCCACCTTTGGTATTAACAAGTTATCCTTAATAGGTAAGAGTGTTCTAGTTCTCCTCGCCATTAATATCTGCACTGGACTAGAACCCATGTCTTTTATCGGTGTATTCCTTCACTCCAAAATTGCCATGTTTGAACACTCTTTTTCGCAATTCCTAATTGAATTTTTCGGTATTTTCACAGCCGATTCTGCTTTTCCATTCGATTTTGGATAATAAGGGGATGACGTAACATGTCTATGTTTTAGATTAAACAACAAAATATAACTTTATTTAATAATATATAACAGTTGTCAAAATACAGTGAATGTTTATCAAAACATATACATATAACAGACTCCAAAATAAACTTTTGAACAAATTCTTCCAAAAAGTACTAGTAGCTACTTTACTGATGTATTATTTCAGTTTTTTTTTATCATCTCAAAAATTTGCTCTAATGATTTTGATTAAAATTCATAAATCAATTATTTTTTAGATGCTCTTTAAAATGTATATTCTCATTTTGCCATTGAAATCTTCTGAAGACCACTTTACTCTTGTACTTCATAGTAAAGATAGGAGAAATGGCTGTCATGGTAACAAAATATAAATTTTACATTTTGAATTCTAATAAATGGGCTCTTGAATAAGAATGCCTGGAGCCCCAATAAATATAATTATTTATACAACGGTTATCGTCAAAGTCTTAAATGGCCTGAATTGCCGAAAAGACTGTGTGAATGTGAGTGTGAATGAGAAAAAAGTGTAAGTGTTAAAAAAAAAAAAAATAAATAAATAAATGGGCTGAAACTAAATATATATCGAAACAAAAAAATCTGGTGTGAAAGCAGAGAACACAATTTTCTTATACAAAGTTAAGAGAAAATTGTATGCTCCAGTCACACCTGGTTTTACTAAATTATATAAATAAATATTAACTAGTAAGAGCCTTGTTTGAAATAGACATAGAAAAAATAAAAATTTAATTCTTATTCTTTGCTGATAGTTATTATAAGAGACAAGAAAATATTTTTGTAGTAGCTTCTAGACACTTTTTTTTTAACACTTATAGAATGTCTGTCTATTGATAGAAAGAGATTATTTTCATTTTAACAACTTTATATAGAGATAGAACCTCTATGTTATTATCTCATCTCTGAGATTTGTGTGTTTGTGTGCAACCTCAGAAGGAGAGAAGCAAAGGGTTTTGGTTTGTTGGTTTTCTGACTCAGCACTGCCATCACTCAATTGGTCTCACTTCACATCACTTCTCTCAACTCTCTCAATTGATGGATGTGCAGATGACAATTTGGGGTCCATTTGCATCAAATTCAAACATGCATGCCACTTGCTCACGTTTCCTGTGCGGATACAAAACACACAGAGAATTATTACTTTTTTACCTACATTTGTGTGATCGTGTCAAAAATTTGAAGGCCCTTTTGAGTTCAAACAATTTAGTCTGTCTGTGAGTGAACAAAAATATCTCAAGAACGAAAAGAGCTAGGAGATTGAAATTTTATATTAAAGTTAGATACCCCCCTGGCACTTGACACGAAGCTTGTGAAGACCAAAGCATTTAACTACGAACTGAGAAAATGGTGATGGGTTCTAACTGGTCCCAGATACCGAAAAAGACTTTAAGTAAATTTAAACAATACTTTCTCTCTATATAGAGTAAGGTGGGGCAAAAGTCCGAATCCTCATTTAAAAATCCCCGTTAGACTTGGCGTTGTTCTAAACAACTTCGTTAGGTTGGTAACAACAAGAACAGATGATGATTCGAAATTCAATAACGTGTTTGAAGCCGATTGTTGACAATGAGCAAATTTATGTTTTTGTCACCTTCCATCTAATATTTATGGAAATTCTCATGGTTGCAACATGTACCAGCATGCACTTTTCTAACTGTCTAATGTCTTTGATTGCAAGCTGATAACCCTAAATAAATATTTTAAAACCTTTTTCTTCTCTACAGTTAACAATAACAATTTTTTGTAACACTTCGATGAAAATAGCTAAATGGGGCAAAAAGTCCGCGGCCTCGACGGGGCAAAAGGCCCAATGGATCTCCAATGGAACAAATGTCACCCAATGGTATTCGAGTTTCTAATACCCCTACCTAGTATTTTCTGGGTTTCTAATACCCCTACCTAGTAGTTTCTCGGATTAATGAGCCTAGGGAAACGAACACGACCCGAAATGTTTATGCAGATTATGAACTTCAATCTTACTGGGGACTAATTGTTATAAGGCCTATTTTGTATTTCTAATAAATAAAATAAATACATAAAACATACCTATACCTAATGTATTTCTTATTAAGTCCTTTTTATACCCTGGTTCGAGACGGGGTTCGCTGCAGGGACAATTGTTTGCACCTAAGGACTTTTGCCCCGCTAGTGCGGACTTTTACCCCCTCGGTGGGGCAAAAGTCCGCAAATGAAAATTTTTGTTTAAATACCTCTCCTACTCTTATGCTACCGAATTGGAAACCAAAAAAATTATGTAAGATAGCCAATTAACCAGGCTTTCAGGGGATGTTCCTATTTTTATTGTATCTTTCATAGGAAGGTCAAAAAAAATTCCCAAAGAAAAACTGCGGACTTTTGCCCCCACCTTACTCTATATTTCATATATAGGGTAAGAGAAAGTAAAGATAGACTAGCTGATAGGAGCGCCTCTGGACCCTTAACCAGCTGGGCCCTCGCCTTTTCTTGATCAAGTGCCGAAATTTTTAAGTCAACTCATTTCAGCCAATTAATTTAAAAAAATATGGTGTGATGGTTGAAAGCACACAACTTTCTTTACCTTCGATAATCGAAGGTTCTGTGCTTGTCACACCAGATTTTTTTGTTTCGAGATATATTTAGTTTCCGCCGATATATTAAAATTCAAGATGTAAAATTCATAAACAGAGAAAAAGATTTAAATTGTGTTACCATGGCAACCATTTGTCCTATCTTTCCTTTGAAGTACAAGAGTAGCCCTCGGGGCATGGCGTAGAGGTTAGCGTGCTAACCTCATATACCAAACGTCGCGGGTTCGGACCCCAGGCAGTCCGATGATTTTATTTAAGCCAATTGGATACCAAATGGCTTAAATAAGAATGCCTGGACCCCTATATGTATATTTATCAATAACGGTTATCGTAAAAGTCTTATATGGCCTGAGTTGCCGAAAAGACTGTGTGAATGCGTGTGTGAGTGTGAGTGTGAATGAGAAAAAAGTGTGAGTGTTTTTAAAAAAAAAAAAAAAAAAAAAAAAAGTACAAGAGTAAAGTGTGCTTCAAAAGATTTCAAGCACAAAATGAGAATATACATTTTAAAGACCATCTAAAAAATAATTGATTGTGAATTTTAATCAAAAAGAGTGAAATTTGAGAAAATCGAAAAAAAACTGAAAAAATCTGGTGTGACTGGCGCACAGCACACAACTTTCTCTTACCTTCGGTAATCGAAAGTTGTGTACTGTGCTTGTCACACCAGATTTTTTGTGTCGACATGTATTTAGTTCCCGGCAGTAGGGAATATTTGAATTCAGATGTAAAATTTATAAGTATGGGAAAATATTTATATTTTGTTACCATGGCAACCATTTCTCCTATCTTTTCTATGGAGTGCAAGAGTAAAGTGGTCTTCAAACAATTTTGAGGGCAAAACGAGAATATACATTTGAAAGAGCATCTAAAAAATAATTGATTTTTGAATTTTAATCAAAATCGTTAGAGCGAATTTTGAGAAAATCGAAAAAAACTGAAAAAGTACATCAGTAAAGTACTAGTACTCTTTGGCCGATTTTGATTAAAAGCTTATTTTTCCGGTCCCGGGGGGTGTTTAACTTATATATAAAATTTCAGCCTCATAGCTCAATTCCTTCATGCTTAAAATTGAACACACACCCACACACCCACACACCCACACACCCGCACACCCACCCACCCACCCACAGACAGACCATGTCGCGAAAGCCACTTTTTTGGATTCAGGGGACCTCAAAACGTGAAGATCCATCAAAATCTCGACATCGAATTTTTGACATGAATCCAATACTTTCTCTCTATATATATTAGGAACCGACCGAATATTCGGTTTCGGTTACGGTTTCGGCCAGTTTCGGCCAAAAATCATGGTTTCGGCCGTAGTTTCGGTTTCGGCCAAAAAGTGGCCGAACCTTTCGGCCGGCCGAAACCAGAGTCTGAAAAAATGGGATGAGACTCGCATGCAAAAAAAAAAGGTCAAATAATTTGCACTTGAGGGAGAAAAAAATTTTAGTCTCCCTAAAAAAAAAATCTGGTGTGACTGGCGCACAGCACACAACTTTCTCTTACCTTCGGTAATCGAAAGTTGTCTTCTGTGCTTATCACACCAGATTTTTTGTGTCGACATATATTTAGTTTCCGCCAATATATTGGAATTTAAGATGTCAAATTTATAAACATGGGAAAATATTTATTTTTTGTTACCATGGCAACCAATTCTCCTATCTTTCCTCTGAAGTACAAGAGTAAAGTGTGCTTCAAACAATTTTGAGGGCAAAGGAGAATATACATTTTAAAGAGCATCTAAAAAATAATTGATTTTTGAATTTTAATCGTTAGAGCGAATTTTGAGAAAATCGAAAAAAACTGAAAAAGTACATCAGTAAAGTACTAGTACTTTTTGGCCGATTTTGATTAAAAGCTTATTTTTCCGGTCCCCGGGGGTATTTAACTTAAATATAAAATTTCAACCTCCTAGCTCAATTCCTTCATGCTTAAAATTGAACACACACAGACAGACACACACACACACAGACAGACCATGTCGCGAAAACCAGTTTTTTGGATTCAGGGGACCTCAAAACGTGAAGATCCATCAAAATCTCGACATCGAATTTTTGACATGAATCCAATACTTTTCTCTATATATATATTACATATATACATAGGTAAGAGAAAGTAAAAAAATTAGGTGTTAGCTGTGTCTTCTACAGAGCCGGTGGCTTTTTAACGTGACAACGTCTTTTGCTTGATTTCAAAAAAAAAAAATTTTTCTCTTACCTATATTGAAATATAAAGAGAGAAAGTATTGTTTTGTTTTTTTACTAGTAGTTTGTTTTCATAAATAAACATGTTCAAACATTTTCATTGAAACAATATATGACAGGTGTGGCCAAACTTTTATCCTTTAAGGGCAACATATGCTTAAAAATGAGGTTTTTCGAAAAAAATTAATTTTGGAGTTAATTACTCGGGATTTTTTTATTTGTTCTATTAGAAGTTATCTTTCTGCTCTAAATGACATCTCATTTAGTCTGATCGGATTAGCCGTTCGGAATCTATAGGGGTTTAAAATTTCGAAAAACGAAATCCCGCCGAGTGCTCTCATGCGGTAAAATGACCTCATATCAAAAAAAAGAAAAAAAGCCCTGGGGGTATTGAACCACTCTTTCTAAAACTATATTTAGATTTAATGTAGCTTTTATGGTCAAGTAGGGCTATTTTTCGATATTTTTTTGCCTAAAAAATGAGGTTTTCGAGAAAAAAACCAATTTTGGAGTTAATTACTCGGGATTTTTTTATTTATTCTATTAGAGGTTTTCTTTCTGCACCAAATGACATCTCATTTGGTCTGATCTGATTAGCCGTTCAGAATCTATAGGGGTTTAAACTTTCAAATTAGAATTTACCGCAGCGCGGTAAAATAAAATGATAGGAAAAAAATAAATGGTGAAATCTTTAGCTGAAAACTCAATCTTTCTAACCGTATTTTCCCCATAATTATACCTCTTAAGACAGAGGAGTTATTCAAGCCAATAAACTTTTTCGTGCATGCCCCTCTAACATGCCACTATAGACACATGATTTGTAAGACGTTGTCACGTCAAAAGGTAAAATGATTTTCACGGGAGGGAAAAAAATTCAAAAAAAAAAAAAAGTAAAATGAAAAAAAATTTATTTTTATAGGAAATACAAGTTTCGGTTTCGGTTACGGTTTCGGCCGAAACTAAGTTTGAGGCCGAATATTCGGTTTCGGTTTCGGTTTCGGCTGAAAATCTTGTTTCGGTCGGACCCTAATATATATATTACATATATACATAGGTAAGAGAAAGTAAAAAGTAATAAATCTATATACCAGGTATATATGGCGGCGGTGGAGTGCCCATCTGCCTGTCTCTCTCTTGCTTGATCCAATCAAAGTTTCATCTCCGATCTTTTAAAGGAAAAAAAAATTAATTATATGACAATTTTTATTATTTTTCATTTGAAAGATTTAATTATTTAATTAAAATAATTAAATAATCATTTTAATCTTTTTAATTAAATTAATTTAATTTTTTTTTTTTTAAATTTTAATTGTCTTTAATTTTTCATAAGGGAAGACAAAACTCAATGCTTAACAAGACTGAGTGTT
Organism: Euborellia annulipes; assembly: GCA_023213315.1. Lineage (NCBI taxonomy): Eukaryota > Metazoa > Arthropoda > Insecta > Dermaptera > Anisolabididae > Euborellia > Euborellia annulipes. The sequence continues at coordinate 59,583 of JAKCPI010016710.1, read as the reverse complement.
ATTTATTGGCATGGGCGTAACTAGAGAATTTGCCCCCCCCCAGGGGGGCCATGGGACCAGCTATCCTCCGCTGGGCCTGGAAAGCCCCATATTTTCTCAATTTTTCTTGGGGCAAGGAGCTTTCTGGGGGGGGGGGGCAGGCTCCTGATTACACCCCCCTAGTTACGCCCATGTTTATTGGTGAGGCCGAACATCCCATGGCCCCCGGGAATCGAACTCAGGATCTCCGCCTTTCCGGGGCATATGCCATTGCACCAGGTCACCCCCCTCGATCTGCACCAATAAAACTCACTTCCCCTTATATACAGATGGTCCCGCAAGTTACTAACTAAGAGAAAACAAAAAAAAAAAATTAATTACCTAAACTCAATGCTTTCCAATGGTCAAATTCATTTTCTAGAATTTTTTGCGTTTCCACTTTTAGGAATTTGGGGACCCGAGTATTATTCCTGGACTCTCCATAACGTCTTCAATAAGGCTGCAAAATTCCACCGGAACTTGATCAAACAGAGCATGTCAGACGAACAGACAGACGGGCATTCCGCTTTTATACATATAGATATTTCTGAACACACAATTTGATATTTTTTACGAGTTGATAATAGTCACCCTGCGGCTGCAAATAAATAAATAAATGCAAAAACTAATTTAGATAAAAATAATTTTTACAAATATAATCTTCTAGTTACTTAAAAAAAAAAAAAAAAACTAAAACAGTTTATAACGTAAATTTAATTTCAAATGGACAAATTTAGACTGTTGTATTTCAAGAGAGAGAGAGAGAGGGGAAATATTTAAATAGAGGAAATGGTGGTGGTGGCGGCAAAGGGAAGGAGAGGAGGGTAGGTGAGATACAAAAGAGAGAGCGCTAAAATGAAGGAGGAAGAGGAGAAGAGAGAAGAAATTAAATGCATTTATTCAGAGTCTCTGTGTTGTGTTGGCCTCTTGAAAAACAAACCCCCTAAACTATTTGGCCTGTTTATTCTCTGTTTTTTACTTTTTTTTTTTTATTCATTTCCTTTAGGAAAAAAAAAAAAAAAAAGAAAAGAGACTTGACAAAATGAAATTTAAAAAATCTGGTGTGACTGACTGACCAACCACACAGCACACAACTTTAAAGTTTGTGATGTGTTACCACTAGGGGTGTTGGACTATGGAAAAAAAATAATCTATTATACCTTTTTTTTTATTTCTCTAGTAAAATTTCCATTTTTTTTTCCTAAGCGAAAATCATTTGACCTTTTTACTTTCTCTTACCTATGTATGTATATATGTAATATATATATAGAGAGAAAGTATTGGATTCATGTCAAAAATTCGATGTCGAGATTTTGATGGATCTTCACGTTTTGAGGTCCCCTGAATCCAAAAAAGTGGTTTTCGCGACATGGTCTGTCTGTGTGTCTGTGTGTGTGTGTTCAATTTTAAACATGAAGGAATTGAGCTAGCAGGTTGAAATTTTATATTTAAGTTAAACACCCTCCGGGACAGTGAAAATAAGCTTTTAATCAAAATCGGCCAAAGAGTACTAGTACTTTACTGATGTACTTTTTCAGTTTTTTTCGATTTTCTCTAAATTTGCTCTAACGATTTTTTTTTTAAATTCAAAAATCAATTATTTTTTAGATGCTCTTTAAATTGTATATTCTCATTTTGCAATTGAAATCTTCTGAAGACCACTTTACTCTTGTATTTCATAGGGAAGGATAGGAGAAATGGTTGCCATGGTAACAAAATATAAATATTTTCCCATACTTATAAATTTTACATCTGAATTCAAATGTTCCGTACTGTCGGGAACTAAATATATGTCGACACAAAAAATCTGGTGTGACAAGCACAGAACACAACTTTCGATTACCGAAGGTAAGAGAAAGTTGTGTGCTGTGCGCCAGTCACACCAGATTTTTTTATATGAAAATAATTGATTATTATTATTATCAATCGGCGGTTGCAGCTGGGGAAACTGTCAATGGTTGGACCAGTGATTCCCAATCTTTTGAAGTCCACGGCACCCCAAAGATGCGTTGGGAATAACATCCCACCTAGCACTGCAACCAAAAAGCGGACATTTAGACCGTCGAAGGGACGATGCTGCAACTTTGGGACATCGCAGAACGTCCATGCGGCGTCGAAATGTCCGATTTTTGGTTGCAGTGCTAGGTGGGATAACACACTAGGGGCACCCTTCCTTATTTTTTCCCTCTAGCAATAGGCCCCTACGAAATTTTTGCCGCCCTCCGGAAGATCTTTTCCCCTCCACGAAATTTTTTTTCCCCCCTCTTGGGTCTAAATCATTTTACCTTATTTTTAGAAAGACAAAATTTTTGCCGCTTTTCCGCGGGAAATTTTTTTTTTCCCTACGCGGGATTTTTCTCACTTTTTTTCCCCTTGCATGGAAATCAGTTTACCTATTTTTTTAGGAAAACGAAATTTTTGCTGTCTATACAAAAAAATTTTTTTTTTGTCCTGAAAATCGTTTTACCTTTTTTTTTTTTTTTTTTTTTTGCAAAGTTTTTCCGTCATGCGGGAAACTTGCCGCTTCCGTTCATTTCACCTTTTTACTTGGAAAACTTTATTTTTTCACCCTTTGTTTTTTTTTTTTTGCCCTAAATATCTCGCGGCACCCCTGAGGCATTCTCGCGGCACCCTTGGGTGCCGGGGCACACCGGTTGGGAACCACTGGGTTAGACTAACCAAGATCTGGCAGGACAAAAACATCACAACCAACATTGTCAGGGCTCTCGTCTTTCCTGTCGCACTTTTTTCCCCAAAAAAAACACAAAAAAAAAAAACACATATAACACAAAAAAAATTTTTAAAAATTGGGGGGGGGAAGGGGATGGTAGGGTCCCGGGGACGGCCGGCCCAACCAATAAATCCATTTTAGAGGGAGTTTACGCGGACCGGGGTCTTTCCGACGTGATACTCGAGAGGGTCGTTAAATACTTCGGCCACCTTACTCTTTCAGACACCGGCTTATAGAAGATCATAAGAAGAAGAGGCAGATCACAGGCAAGATGGGCGGATCAAATAAAGACCCAACTTGGCAAATCACTCCATGCTGAAAAAAAAACAGGAAAAAACACGCTGACGGGCTGCAGTTGCAAGAACGGTGTGTGAGAGCACGGAAGAAATGAGGAGGTCACGACTCCTCTGAAAAGTGGAATACGACTTTGAAAAAGAAGAATCGATTATTTTGCACAACCCTAGTTGTCACACCATTTAGTTTTGATAATAGGCCCTATATTAAAACTTCACAAGCCAAATTTATAATCAAAGGAAAATAGGCTTATTTGTTTACTAGCCTTCGGTTCTGTATACTGTATGCAATGTCGGAGTGTCCGTCTGTCTGTCTTTAACCAATCCGAGCCCCATACCCGATTTATTTAAGAAAAAAAAAAAATTTCTGCTATTTTGAAATTCCTGTGTGAATGGGAAAAAGTGTGAGTGTTAAAAAAAAGGGACCGATCCTTGGGGAGTAGAGAGGTGAAGGGCCCCTCACTCCCAAACACTGGGAACCGGGTTGATGGCAATTTGGGCCAGATACCGGCACACATGGGCTGGTGCGTGTCTGCGTGCACGATGCACCAGAGGTAAACAACCGGGCAATGCCTTCCTTTGTAGGCTTTTGAGGGTTTTTATGCCGTAATTTAAGGCTTTACCCTCAAAAAAAAAAAAAAAAATCCTATTAGGATATTTGAGAATTTTTTTCTCAATCTTTTAACAACGCTACTAAATTATAGTTAATTTAGGAATGAAATTACAAATTTTTGAGTTGTGCTCTAGCTAGCAAGCGACTATTTTTTATTTTAACTCACCCTTCAAGTTGGACAAAGTTTAAAAATTTTTTATTATTTTCTCTCAAGTTTGGAGGGTCGTAATCAAAACCATTTCCATAAATTCACTTTTGCACACACACCGTTCGTTAATCAAAAAGTTTTTAGACAGTTTAAAGAAGAAATTTCACTATATGCAGTAGCAAAGTATGAAACGTCATAAAATAGAAGGATTGGAGTAGAAGGGGCGGTGGGCGGGGGGAGGGGGGGAGAGATATATATGGCGTATAAATTAAATATACAAATGTGAGTTTCTTGGAAGATTAAAGTTTTATTTATTATATTTTGTCACTCACACCAAGTGAGATAAAATAATTGTCAATCAGGGGAGGGTCCCCCCCCTCAAATATATTTAAATTTATACGAGTATATAGCCAATATCTATATTTTTGTTTGAAAAAGTGCATCGCGTAATTGAAAGATATTTTTACTTTCTCTTACCTCTATATATGTTAATATATAGGCTATAGAGAGAAAGTATTAGATTCATGTCAAAAATTTGATTTTGATGGATATATACGTTTTGAGGTCCCTATATACATAACTAGTCGCAAAGCACGCTGAAGGCGTTCCTTCTCCTCCCTCTCGCCTTCTTATTTTTGTTGGGTGTGTAAACAAACCTCGCTTATATATTTTAGGTGTGTATATATTTTGACAGAGGGGATAAGGGTCGTTGCACACTAATTACCCCCTAAACAGCAACCCTAGGTATTAACAGACGCTAGGAAGGCCATTTGCTCCAGGAAAGGGAGGCTGCCAAGCCTCTCTCACTGACGTAGAAGATTATCTTTGGAAAATAATAATTATTTGACTTGGAGGGCCTTGATTTTTGATGAGCGATATTTAAAAAAAAAAATCTGCAGTGAGTGGTCGAACAGCACACAACTTTCTCTTTGGTTGCGTCCTGTGCTTGTCTCGCCAGATTTTTTGTGTCGATAAGGTGTCCGTTATTTCCCAAATTGCGTTTCATGCTGCAAACGCCCTCTAAATTTTTAGGTTTTGACCTAAAAAAAATTCGACCCATATCAACCCTTAATATTCATATTAAACCGCGCCTAAATCATAATCCATTTCCCATTTAAATAACATGGGATTTTTGCACTTTTTGCAGTTTATTTTATTCCACTGAAACAAATATACCTAAAAATACCGTCAGAACATATTTTGTAGGAAATTTAACGCTCTACAAAAATGGTCTGAATACTTTGTTCGATAAATTCAACCCCTTAAAAGTTATTCAAAGATTAAGTTGTATTCATAATTAAAAGTATCGGTTTTTTTAATTTCCATCATAATTCTCATTTATATCTCAATTGAACTCATGCAGATGGATAAGAAAATCAAAAAAAATCTGGTGTGACTGGCGCACAGCACACAACTTTCTCTTACCCTTCGGTAAGAGAAAGTTGCGCACTGTGCTGGTCACACCAGATTTTTTGTGTCGAGATATATTTAGTTTCCGATAGCACCTTAGTTTCAAACTTGCATTTTAAATGTTGACTGCTTCAAATAAACTATGGTTATTTTTCAAAATTTTAATCTCATATTTGGACATTTTATACACAATATAGATTCGTAAATAAATACAAAGTTTCATAAGAATTGGAAAAAAAAATTTTAAATGCGTAAAAAGTTCCAAAGGGGACCCCCTTTTGAATCGAAATTAACATACAAATCCCTATAGGAAATTAACATTGTCCAAATGCGAAGATAAGGTAGAAAAATTTAAAACGCGTAGAAAGAGAGAAGATAGTTTTGTGAGAGAGAGAGATATGTTTTCTCCGAAAAAAAAAATGGGCGTTTAAATAATAATTGATTTTTAATCTAATAAAAAGAAAAAGATTTAAATTCGGTTACCATGGCAACCATTTATTTCTCCTATCTTTCCTATGAAGCACAAGAGTAAAGTGTGCTTCAAACAATTTTGAGGGCAAAACGAGAATATACATTTGAAAGTGCATCTAATAAATAATTGATTTTTGAATTTTAATCAAAATCGTTAGAGCGAATTTTGAGAAAATCGAAAAAAACTGAAAAAGTACATCAGTAAAGTACTAGTACTTTTTGGCCGATTTTGATTAAAAGCTTATTTTGTCGGTCCCGGGGGCTGTTTAACTTAAATATAAAATTTCAGCCTCCTAGCTCAATTCCTTCATGCTTAAAATTGAACACACACAGACACACACACAGACAGACAGACAGACAGACAGACCATGTCGCGAAAACCACTTTTTTGGATTCAGGGGACCTCAAAACGTGAAGATCCATCAAAATCTCGACATCGAATTTTTGACATGAAACCTATACTTTCTCTCTATATATATATTACATATATACATAGGTAAGAGAAAGTAAAAATACAAGAATTAGATAAAAAATAAAGTATATTTTTTCTCAAGATTTTTATCGTACTTTTTCTATTTTTACAATTTTTTTGTCAAACATCCGCGCCTTGGGAAAAAAAAATTATATTTTTTTGCCATTATATATCCTGAAATTAACGTTAATACATAAATTTTTTTTTTTTTTTTTTTTTTTTTTTTATTTATTTCCCCTTAGCCAGAGGCCATAGGGTTACATAAATATTTCGCCAGCCTAATCCCAGCGACAGAAAAGTTCTCCAACATACTTGTTTTAATTTTCATCCATGCATAAAATTTAATTAAAAATAAATAAATAAATAAATAAATAATTTTATCAATAGCTATAATAAAATTTATGAATTGTTTTTAATAAAACACACACAGACATACACAGAGAGATACTCACAAACATACAAAAAAAAAATAACGACGATGATAATAATAATTAATTTTAAATTTAATTTAACATAATTAAATTCCATTGTTATAGGATGGCGATGATGACGATCACGATGATGATATAGATAATATAATAAAAATATATATATATATTATTAAAATATTTAATTACAATCAACTCCCCCCCCCCCCGCTTTTATCTCTCTCATTCATCAAGCCCTTTGATCTTTTAGCATTTATATTATCATTTGATGATGTTATAATTCTAGGATAACAATTTTTGTTTCACCCAATTAATGCCTGACTGTTACAACTTAACAACAACAACAACAACAACAACTCTTGAACAACTTAGACGTATACCTTAGAGATATTTAAATCTTAGGAAAACGTTTTATCTTCTTCGAAACGGTGCTTCACTTCTAGTTAAGTTTACCGATAGTAAACAGGAACACGTCTAACCTTCGAGTTAAAAAAATGAGTTTTAACAAATATAATTCGCTATCTGAGATATAAGGAAAGTGAAATGTGAAGATAGCAACTTAATAAAGGCATTTATAAAAATTATAATAATTAATTAAAGGTGTTTTAATAAAAATTTAAAAATTTTTATTAAAAATTAAATATAAAAGGCTTGTGTTTCTAATTTCACGCCTTATATACCGAATTTTGTGTCTTTGTTAGTTAACTAGGATCTAGGCTCTTATTTAATCATATGATTAGCTTAACTACACTGTAAAAAAAATTTTGTAATTTTACAATTGTTTAGGAAGCATATTTCCTATACAAAAACATACTAAATTTAGTAAATCTTTGCAAAAACCAATTACAAATGTATTGTAATTTTCGAAAGCCGTTTGAAAATTAGAATGAAAATGTATTGTAATTTTAGAATGACATTTGAAAATTAGAGTGTAAATGTGTGGTAATTTTAGAATTCCTAAACTGCTTTCGAGAAAAAATACAATTTTTAACGAAAAATACTATACAATGTTTGTAAAATTACAATACATACTCTATTTTTCGAAGAAAATTGTAATTTTAAAATGTTTTTTTGTTCTAAACATTTGTAAATTTAGTAGATAAATGCATAGTAGATATCATTTACCCGTAGATATCATTTACAAGGGAAATTTGTAAATTTAGTATTCCAAAACACACTAAAATTAAGATTTTTTTTTACAGTATAGATGCGAAAAGTCATAGACAACTAGCTTATCCGAAGGAGAGCTAGTTAAAACTAGTAACCAATCGAATAATCGGTTTCGGTTTCGGCCAAAAATCCTGATATCGGTTTCGGCCAAAAAGTATCCGAAACCTAAGTCTGAAGCGATGGGATGAGACTCGCACCCAAAAAAAAAGTCAAATGAAAGGTAAGATAATTAAATTTAAAATTAATTAAAACGTCAGATGTTTATTTTTTATAATAATTATTTAATCTCTTGGCGATCGATTTCGCTATTCAGAGCATCCTCAGGCCAGCGTTATATATAATTGAAATTTTGAAAAATCAGTCGACATATAATATATAGTAAAATTAAGAATTGTATATATGTCGACTGATTTTTCAAAATTTCAATTTTATATAACGCTGGCCTGAGGATGCTGTGAATAGCGAAATCGATCGCCAAGAGTTTAAATAATTATTATAAAAAATAAACATCTGACGTTTTAATTAATTTTAAATTTAATTATCTTACCTTTCGTCATGTACACATCAGAAATAGAGGAATACATTCAACATATAAAAGTCAAATGATTTGCACTTGGGGGAAAAGATTTTCCCGCAGGGCGGAAAACTTAGATTCCGCAAAAGAGGATAATATTCCACGAGGTGGCAAAAATTTCGCTTCTCTAGAAAAAAAAGGGGAAAAAATTTTTCTGCAAGGCGGTAAACTTTGGTTTGGAAATGCTCCGCGGACTTACAGGATTGTAATTTTTTTTGTGTCCTTATAATGACAAATTTAATAGAAAAAATTTTACATCTTTACGGTATTAAAAAAAAAAAAAAAAAAAAAAAAAAAAAAACAATTAATTTGAAAGTATAAAGCCTTCTCCAAGTTTTAGGTGTTGCTATAAAAAGTTTGTTTAGAGATAAATTTAAAAACAAAATGAGTAACTTAAGTAAAAAGAATGATAATGTAATTAAACAGTTTTTAAAGAAAGGAGAAAGAAAGAAAGAGGAAGGGGGGGGGGTGGCGGAAAAACGCGTAAAAAGTCATTTTCTTCAATATGCTTCCAAAAATTAATCAAATCATAAGCTATATATTATTTCTTTAAACAAGTTTTCTTAAGCTTTTTATGAGTTAAAAAAAAAAAAAAGAAGAAAGAATGCAAATGTATGGTAATTGAAGTTGTAATTTTACTTCCCCCGTCCGTCTGTCACGCTCTGTTTGACTAACTTCCCGTTGGAATTTTGAAACGAAATTTTGTGAATTTTGAGAGTTCAGGAAAAATACTCGGGTCCCGGAATTTTTATAACTTTTTGAGTTATTAATTCCTAAAGTTACGATTTCTCCCATAGGAAATGTATAGAGAAATATTTAAGTATTCTTTGCAGTTGTGTATTCTTTGAATGTAAACAAATCCTCAAGCAGGCACTGGATTGGAATACGTAGCAATAATTTTATTTTAGCCCTCGGGGCTTGGTGTAGGGGTTAGCGTGCTAACCTGGTATACCAAACGTCGCGGGTTCGGACCCCAGGCAGTCCGATGATTTTATTTAAGCCAATTGGATACCAAATGGCGTAAATAAGAATGCCTGGACCCCATTATGTATATTAATCAATAACGGATATCGTAAAATGGCCTGAGTTGTCGAAAAGACTGTGTGAATGAGGAAAAAGTGTGAGTGTTTCAAAAAAATTTCTTTTGCGCCCTCGGGCTTGGCGTAGTAGGTAGCGTGTCTATCTCCTATACCAAACGTCGCGGGTTCGGACCCCAGGCAGTCCGATGATTTTATTTAAGCCATTTGGATACCAAATGGCCACGACCGTAGACGGGGGGGCTATATCCCCGGGGCCCGGGCCCCTTTGCGCTCCAACATTAAAATTTTCTTGAAATTTTTTCCCGAGGGGCTCCAGGCCCTTTATAATTGACAATTTTGCATCACTCAAGGAGAGGAGAGTAATTTTATAAATATTTGGGAATTTTACTCCGCGTCCCACCTTAGGTGTCACATAATACTTATTTTTTTAATTTAAAATGCTTATATATCAAGCTAAATTTGATAATATTTTTCACTACTCAGGATAGCTAAAAACGCAGATTTCAGTGCCTAATTTCCAAAAAATTTTCCATACCCCTCCGGAAGTCGTTTCTGGAGTCAAAAAAAATTACGATAACCCTATGTTTAGTGAATTTTGACAAATTTTTAAATAACTTTTTACTTTTTCTTTCACTACTATATATGGAGAGAAAGTATTATTTTATTTAAATAAACATTATAAACTATGTATAACTGTGTAAAAAATTGTTAGAATGAAGGCCGAAATTGCCTTTTACAAACTAGAAAAAACCTTTTAGGGTGAGGGGGGGGGGGGTTTGTATTATTAAATAGCCCCGGGGCCCGATAAGTCTGTCTGCGACCCTGCAGATGGCTTAAATAGAAATGCCTCAACTCCCAATAGATATTATAAATAATAAGGGTTATCGTAAAAGTCTTGTATGGCCTAAGTTGCCGAAAAGACCGTGTGAATGTGTGAGTTTAAGTGTGAATGTTAAAAAAAAAAAATTATTTTCATAATTAAGAAATGGCGAGGGTCCGGCGCAGGCCAAGATTGAAAGAATTGTTGTTTCAGGCCCATTTGCCACAAAATAAAAATACAGCCCATGCACCTACGGCAATTCTCATATACATCTAATGTTATATGCAAATTTATTCATTTATTTTTGTATGAACCGAAATTGCATCTATCTAAGCAACATTAACAGTTTATCGTCCTGAAGATGGGATCGATGTGATTCCAAAACGTCGACGATAATTAAATAAAGTTTTACCTGGCTGCCTATATCTACCTAATCCTATTAATACGAACTTAATCATTTCGGTTTCTTTTTCTATTTATATGTAATGAAGACAGTCAACGTGCAACAAAATCTTTTTTTTTTTCTTCTTTCCTCTTTTCATTATCTTTTTTTGTTTTTATTTCCCCCTCGTTCATTTCATTTCTCTCTTTCCTTCAACGAGCAACCGAGAAATCTTTTCCCTGTTTTTCAACACAACTAATTCGATCAAATGGACGTTTTGCATTAACCGAGAGGCCTCTCTTGTTGTTGTTGTTGTTGTGGCTGGCAGTCGTGACGTCACTAAACTTCTCGCCTTCTTATTCTGTATTTTCCATTTTCTAGAGAACTTTTTCTCTCTAATATAAAAAAGAAGAAAGTATATAAGTTTCCAAAGAGCTTTGGATTTTGCATATATGAGTATTAATATTTATCTCTAATCTTAAATTCGTAACAAAAAGTTTCACTAAATATAACATTAAAGAGATGAGATAGACAAGTCTTTAAAATAATTTTAGTATAATTATAATACGATATGTGGAAATAATGGACCCCCACCAGCTGGCTCGGACCCACCTGCGACGTACACTGTAAAAAAAATATAAATTTTCAATCATTTTTCATATACTTTGGTGATTTAATATTAATATACCTAGGATATGAAATAAAATTAATATAAAAGTTTATGAACAAATTACCAACTTTTAAACTTATATTTTTCTTTGTGTGCCGCCAAATTTTGAAATCGTTAAAACAAGTTGAGAATCACTGGTCTAAACGTTCCCAAATAACTCGACTACCTCAAGGAATTTTTATTAATATTATTTTATAATTATTTTAAGGAAACTTGAAATTATTCTTTTAAAATTTATTCCACAAATCTAAATTTAATAAATTCTGGTTTGAAATTCGCGCTCTAAACTATTTAAATATTTATGAAGTATATTAAAATCATACTAATTAAATAATTTTTACCAGTTTTGGGAGTAGAGGGTCCTTCACCTTTCTACTTCTCAAAAATCAGTCCCTCTCAGTATATAAGATAGATTACATCTCATATTAGCCTCAAATTGCCAAGGAAGCTTCCAAAATGGTATCATCAAAGTTTCCCGCAGAGGATATTAAGAATAATATCCGTAATTTACGGGAAGGGTCAGCTAAGTTTAAAGGAAGTCATCTGTAGAATAAGCCCTTTGGTCTCTTTGAATCCATAGCATTCCAGAATTATCGGGAGACAAGCATTTTATTCCTCCCTAATCAGGTTAAGATTAAACCATGGTTTGTCAGTCATCTTAAATGTCATAAGTAGAGACCGGATTTTTAAGCAAAATGCTTATTGCTCAATTTAATAAGCAACCAATAGATATTTAATTTCTATACGAATTAGGAAAAACTAAGTGCATTGAGATTGCATTTTTTATGCTTTTTTTGCTTTTTTTGAGTTTTCATGCTTTTTTTCCCTTTCGTGCTTATTTGAACTTATTTTACGGATATTTGTAATTTTTTTTTTTTTTTTTTTTTTTATTAAAAACTTTTTTCCCATTCACACACGCATACACCAGGGACGTATATAAGGGGGGGGGGGCGCCCCTCCCCCCAAAATTTTCCAAAAACCCCGCAGTGTGAAAAAATATAGCCCTGTAAAAAAAATTTTTTCCGCAGGGTGAAAAAAATTTGGTTCCGCAAAAAAAAATTTTTTGCAGGGCGGGGCGAAATAAATTTAGTTTCTTAAAAAAAAATTTATATACGCCATTGGTATGAGTAAAAATTGCTTATTAGATGCTTTTTTTCAACTTATATCCTTATTTAACAACTTTTTATTCAAGTTTTTTAGGCTTTTTTAAGCACTTTTTTTCCATTTTTTTATGCTTTTTTGTCCGGTCTCTAGTCATAAGAAAGTGATATATGCTCCTGTGATGGTACTTCAAACCATATTTTCTGATCCTGTTATGCAGGACATGGTTGCTAGAGGTTCTACAGTTTCCTGATCATAGTGGTCCTCTGGTTCTTAGCCCATTGCTTGCGGAAGAGTAAAAAGAAACAACTAAAGACTGAAGTTGGTCTAATAAATTTCTTCCGAAACGTCTCTCCTTCAACAATTGGCATACAAAGACTTCTATTTTTTGCTGAACCTGTTTTTGCTCTTCCTGTTTTCTAATATCAACTTCTCTCTGAATTATATTTGAAAAAGGACAAAACTACACCTCATTACCAGAGATTATGCTGATCAAACTGAATCTATCATTCTTATTTTTGAAAAATTGAATTTATACTGTGTATAAATTTCACTCAAAGGTTATTTCGGAAGCTAATGTAACATTTTGATGAGTTGAAAGACAGTGTGTGTGACTGTAGAGCTTTTTTTCGCCTGTCTACTAAATTTACAATACTTGGAACTCTTTGTTTGCTATAATTTGTCAGACTTGAATTATTACAGTTTAAACAGTTTGAACCCTGACATTAAGACCATTTCAAGTGATGCCAAGAGCGGCGAAAGCTTGGAATTGGTGACCACGAGCAATCAGAATGTGAAACGTCCTCCTGGTAGCCATCTGTACTATGCATTTTAAATTTATTTAATAAAAGTTCTAACTACTAAATGGTCACAGTAGCTGAAAAGGTTAGATTTTCGATTTGATGGTATGAATCAAATAACTATATTTTTTTGGCATCTAAAAGAAATTGGTTGATATTCAATTGGCATAAATATTTGTTGAAGGGAAGCAAATCACTGACTCCTAACACAAGTGGCGAATACTCGACCTCTCTATTACCGTCCTTTATTTTAAAAACAGAAAGTGACTCTGAATGGTAATTCCTCGCCAAATTCTGACTTTCTGGTATAATAATAATAAAAAAAAAAAAAAGGAAAACTTTACTAATAACGCAAATAGAATTTGTAAAGTCTAATTAAAAGATAGAAAGCAAATGTTTGTTTGTTCAAAAAGCTCATTTTTGTTTCGTCCGTCCATATTTATATATTTTTTCCTCCCCCAAGCCCCCCTCTACACTCCAACTCTCCATACTTTTTGAATCCCTTGAGAAGGAAAATATTATTAGAGTGTTGTTGCCCTTTTAATGTCTGCTAGAAGGAAAAAGATCCTTTAAATTATGGGGGCAACGCTAATTGCTCTCAACTTTCTGTATTTATGAAAAATTAGTGCTATAATAAGAGTAAGAGTAGGGCATTATAGCTACTGTTAGCATAAATTTGTTAATTTGGACAGGAAAGAGAGAGAGAGAGAGTTTCTTGGCAACGAATGAAAATACATAAATAAAGGAAAGAGAGTAGGGAAAAAAAACGAAATGTAAATATATATATATAAAGGGTAGAAAGGAAAGGGAGAAGTGCTAACAACAATAGAGTAACCTTTCAAAAAAAAAAAAAAATCTGGTGTGACTGGCGCACAGCACACAACTTTCTCTTACCTTCGGTAATCGAAAGTTGTGTACTGTGCTTGTAACACCAGATTTTTTGTGTCGACATGTATTTAGTTTCCGACAGTAGGGAACATTCGATTTTCAAGATGTAAAATTTATAAGTATGGGAAAATATTTATATTTTGTTACCATGGCAACCATTTCTCCTATCTTTTCTATGGAGTACAAGAGTAAAGTGGTCTTCAGAAGATTTCAATCACAAAATGAGAATATACATTTTAAAGAGAATATAAAAAATAATTGATTTTTGAATTTAAAAAAAATCGTTGGAGCAAATTTTGAGAAAATCGAAAAAAACTGAAAAACTACATCAGTAAAGTACTAGTACTTTTGGGCCGATTTTGTTCAAAAGCTTCGTGTCACGTCCCATGGGGGTGCCTAACTTAAATATAAAATTTCAACCTTCTAGCTCTTTTCGTTCTTGAGATATTTTGTTCACAGACACACACACACACACACACACACACACACACACACACACACAGACAGACCATGTCGCGAAAACCACTTTTTTGGATTCAGGGGACCTCAAAACGTGAAGATCCATCAAAATCTCGACATCGAATTTTTGACATGAATCCAATACGTTCTCTCTCTATATATTAACATATATATAGAGGTAAGAGAAAGTAAAAACATGAAATTCCTATAAAATATACAAATGTATAAGAAATAAAAATGCTGGAGGTACTTTCAGGCCAAATTTTAATACCACTATACATTATTAAAATTTGGCCTGAAAGTACCTCCAGCATTTTTATTTCTCATTCATCTGTAAGCGCCAGGCTTTCCCAATCATCAAATACAACTGTATATGCAATTCACTCCCAAAATGTTTATGAGATAAGTGAGGTGGTTTTCCGCCTAAGACGGGCTTGAGGAATTCAGGGGTCGAAGCTTTTCTAATTAGACGTCTAAGGTGGGCGGCGTAGCTAGTACTTTTTATAATATCTAGCTGCACTTAATTATTTTAACATTGTGATTCTCTTTTTTCAGATTTTGACGGGAGAGGAGGCCGCCATATTCTATTCCCTGACTATGACTCAGTTTTCTTTGAAATCCGGATTTTTATTTTTTGTATAAAGATCCTTTGAAGAGGCAAGGGGATGTAGACAATTAATTGAGCCTCTATTTAATAGTTAAGCACTCTTTATTAGAACGTTTTGGCCGGGATCATTCCTGCCATTCCGGCCGAAATAAAAGAGTGCTTACCTTAGAGTATGAGAAAGTGTCGTTATACTGAATAGTGGAAGGTGGCTGTAACTGATATTTTGAAGTGGGAAGGGGATGCAACCGATAGATTGAGCCTCTATTTAACGTCCGCACGCCGGTCCGCCATCTAAGACAAAGTTTACTTGGCTTAAATGACTTTGGTGCCGGATGAGGGGGGGGACGAATGCACCCATCCCTTGGGGTCATTAGTCAAAATACGACACAATTCCGCCATTCCGGTATGTAGAACTATGATGGTGGAGAGTATATCATGAATACATTATTTTTATTTTATTTTTATTTTTTTATTTTTATTTATTTTTTTTTTTTAAACATTCACACTTTTTTCTCATTCACACTCACATTCACACAGTCTTTTCGGCAACTTAGGCCATTTAAGACTTTAAACGATATCCGTTATTGATTATTAAACATATTGGGGTCCAGGCATTCTTATTTAAGCCATTTGGTATCCAAATGCCTTAAATAAAATCTTCGGACTGCCTGGGGTCCGAACCCGCGACGTTCGGTATGGAGGGTAGGCGCGCTACCAACTACTCCAAGCCCCGTGGGCTATTTTTATTTTACTTTCATTTACCTTATAGTATGAGAAAGTATCTCTATACTGAATAGTGGAAGGTGGCTGTTACTGATATGTTGAAGAGGGAAGGGGATGCAGACAATTAATTCATCCTCTATTTAATAATTAAGCACTCTTTATTAGAACGTTTCGGCCGGGATCATCCCTGCCATTCCGACCGAAACGTTCTAATAAAGAGTGCTGTATCATTAAATAGAGGCTCAATTAATTGTCTACATCCCCTTCCTTCTAATAAAATAGGATATGGAAATCCCCTTCCTTCTTCAACATATCAGTTACATCCACGTTCCTCTATTCAGTATAGCGATACTTTCTCATACTATAAGGTAAATGAAAGTAAAATAAAAAGAATTTATTCATGATATACTCTCCACCATCATAGCTCTACATACCGGAATGGCGGAATTGTGTCATATTTTGACTAATGACCCCAAGGGATGGGTGCATTCGTCCCCCCCCTCATCCGGCACCAAAGTCATTTAAGCCAAGTAAACTTTGTCTTAGATGGCGGACCAGCGCGCGGGGCGAGGGGTGGGGGCAGGGGCAGTTATAATAACACTAAACATTGAAACTGATTGGGCAGTTAACAAGTTGCCAGAAGAACATTAAGAAAGTTTGCACCACACACACACACATATACATTTGATTTTAACTTTTTTTCTCTCTCTCTTTCTCTCTCTCTGATGGTCCAGAGGTTCGTAATTATTTTTTATCCTTTGGGCATAACCTCCCTTCTTTTCTTTTCTGCTTCGAATCATCAAGATGACCTCTCGAACTTTCAATCTCGATTCGTCTTATACAACGTTCATCAACGTTGGATATCTGTTAATGCAATTCACTCTTCAATTGCTAAATAAAAAAAAGAAAATAAAGATATCTTTTTAAATTTCAAAAGCTTTTCTTTTTCTTCTTTTAATCGTTTTAATTTTACGTTACTCTTTTTTTTGTGGATAGCTCTCTAAATGTATATTTATAAGTGTTATAAGTATAATAAACGTTACGCTCTATTTGACCAATATCACCCCTCTATACACTGTTAAAAATTTTCGAGCCATATTCATACACATGTGTAGGAAGTCTGTTACACAAACTGTTTATGAATATTCATTTTGGGTATATGAGAAAGGTCATATACCAAAAATGAACTTTCATATTCGGGTATGTGAAAAAATTCATTTTCGGGTATATGAATCAATTCATTTTTGGTATATGAAATTTAAATTACGGGTATATGAAAAAATTCATTTTCGGGTATATGAATAAATTCATTTTTGGTATATGAAATTTAAATTACGGGTTTATGAGAAATAATATACTTTTTTGTGAAAAATGAAAGTACGAGAACTTTTAATTATAGACCACATATTTGTATTAAATATTTATTAAAAATATATAAATACTGTACAAATATATATATTTTTAATAAATATTTAATACAAATATGTGGTCTATAATTAAAAATTCTCCTAATAATAATATTTCAAACCACAAAAGCTTTAATAAACAAAAATTAAAGTCCTTACGAGTTTATAGTTTTGAGGGAAAGTGAGTGGTCTAGGTGAAATAATAGTTTTTTTTATTTATTTTATTTTTTATTTGTTAAAAAAAAATTATATTATATTAAAATATACAATTTTACTAAATAATAAAACAAATTAAAGTATTAAAATAATAAATTTGTATCAAAAAATAAATTTTTTTATACATTTCCAAGTAAATTTAACACAAATACAAATCATTTTAATTATTTAATACAAAAAATATGTCGATTTTCATCTTCTTTGAGAAGAAATAAAGAGTTACATTTTCATTGCAGTTTGGAGTTTATTCCCTGGCTGGAGTATAAACTAACCTCACCTGAAAAATGACAAACAATAATTTATTTGAAATTGAGAAAAAAAAAATTTCAATGAAAAAATTCAAATTCAATACTTACGATTTTGTTAGTAAAATGTTCCTATTTCAATATATTGATTAAATATTTATATTTCATTTTAAATAATAATACACGTTCAATTATCTATGCGTTAAATCAGCTACTTCAAAAACAGAATTTGGTGCCAACCTGGTGCCAACCTAACCAATTTCTTGTATATTTTAAAATTAATTATTTTGGTGAAATTGTTAATTTTAATTTTAATTTCTATAGCTATTTAGTTGAATTACTTTATAAAAATTATTTAATTAGTATGATTTTAATATACTTCATAAATATTTAAATAGTTTAGAGCGCGAATTTCAAACCAGAATTTAATAAATTTAGATTTGTGAAATAAATTTTAATAGAGTAATTTCAAGTTTCCTTAAAATAATTATAAAATAATATTAATAAAAATTCCTTGAGGTAGTCGAGTTATTTGAGAACGTTTAGACCAGTGATTCTCAACTTGTCGCGGTACACTTTTAACGATTTCAAAATTTGGCGGCACACAAAGAAAAAGATAAGTTTAAAAGTTGGTAATTTGTCCATAAACTTTTATATTAATTTTATTTCACATTCTGGGTGTATTAAAATTAAACTACGAAAGTATATGAAAAAAGAAGGAAAATTCATATTTTTTTTAAAGCGATACTTATTCATATACTTGTATATTAATTTTAGCTCATATCCTGGTCTATTAAAATTAAACCACCAAAGTTTATGAGATATGAATGAAAATTCATATTTTTTTTACAGTGTAGAGGAAGTTATGGAGAGTAGAGGGAAAATACTCATTACTCCAAATTCCTATATGGGAAGGCTCAAAAATTCCTCAAAAATTTCCCAATGAAAAGCGTTGAGTTTTATATAATTAAAGCCAATTAATTTTAATAATTTTTTTTTTTTTTTATAAAAAAACATTCACACTTTTTTCTCATTCACACTCACACTCACACACACATTCACACAGTCTTTTCGGCAACTTAGGCCATTTAAGACTTTGACGATAACCGTTGTAATATATATTATCTATTGTGGGTTGAGGCATTTCTATTTAAGCCATCTGGTATCCAAATGGCTTAAATAAAATCATCGGACTGCCTGGGTCCGAACCCGCGACGTTTGGTATAGGAGGTAAGCACGCTACCTACTACGCCACACCCGGGGGCTAATTTTAATAATTAAATCTCTCTAATTAAGTATAATAAAAATTGATATAGTTAAATTTGCTTTTTTTTATTCCTCTGGTGAAGAGATGCTTGATTTGACCAGGGACTGATTTTTGGGGAGTAGAGAGGTGAAGGGCTTCTCACTCCCAAAATTGGAACCGGGTTGTTGGCCATTTGCGCCAGGGCTCTGGTATGAATCGCCGAAAAAACTCGCCGAAAAAAATCTCGCCGAAAGCAAAATCTCGCCGAAAAAAAACTCGCCGAAAAAAATACTCGCCGAATGGAAAATTTCGCCGAAAAAAAACTCGCCGAAAAAAATACTCGCCGAATGGAAAATTTCGCCGAAAAAAAACTCGCCGAAAATTTTCTCGCCGAATGGAAAATCTCGCCGAAAAAAAACTTGCCGAAAATTTTCTCGCCGAAAATAAACTGGCCGAAAATTTTCTCGCCGAAAATATTTTTTTATTTTTTATTTTATAGTTTAATGTCTTTTTCGGCATCTAAGGCCATTTAGACCCCATCCCTATTTATTTCAAATGTTTGTTATCCAATTCAAGTGAAATAAATTTGTTTCGCTTGGGACAGGACACGAACCCGGGACCCCATGTGGTTATGAGAAGCTAAACTCTTCTCTCTGAGCCACGGGTCACGGGCCTAGCCGAAAATAAATTCACAGACAAAAATAATTTTTTTTTTTAAATAGAAACTTTTAGCAGCCGTAAAATAATAAAATTGGTTTTTATTTTTTTAAATTTAATTCTTTTTGTTCAAAAGGAATTTTATTTAGTTGTGCGACAAATTTCGATGTTATAATTCCGAAGATCACATTGCATAGCTACGCCCATAGGCCGGGGGCAGGGGTGGATTAATGCAATTTTGTCGGGGGGGGAACGTTTTTTTTTTATTTTTTATTTAAGGACTTTGTCGGCATCTAAGACCTCTTTCCTATTTATTTAAATTGATTGGTAACAAATTCAATTGAAATTAAAGCCTGGAAATCATTTCTTTAGATTACTAGTTTTTATAACTTTTTGAATTTCTTCTCGGGGGTGGGGGCGATTGCCCCCTCCGCCCCCCCTTTAATCCGCCCCTGACCGAGGGGGGGGTAGATAGCCCCCTTCTGGCATCCTCTAGGAGGGGGCAGAGGGACGCAATATATTTACTTTTATTTAATCTTTTAAATTTAAATTTCGGCGAGTTTTTTTTCGGCGAGTTTTTTTCGGCGAGAAAATTTTCGGCGAGTTATACCGCCCCCCTTGCGCCAGATACCGGTTATTGGGTTTGGTGCGTGTCCGCGTGCACGATGCACCAGGGGAAAATAAACGGGGAATGTTTTTTTTTTTGTAGACAATTGAGGGTTTTTATGCCGTAATTTAAGACTTTTTCCTCGAATAAAAATAAAATTATTCCTATTTGAATTTTTTTCAAGTCCTCTCTCGGCATCTTAGGTCATATATTTTTACTCATTATATATATAATATATACGATATAAGCCCCTACTATATGTATGGGTTTAGTTATCTATTGTTATTATTTAATCATTCTTTGAATAACCACTCTAGGAATATATAGAAAGGTATTTATAAAATACATAAATATTTTAACGAATATGTTTTTTGAATTTTTTTTTTAAGTGGCGCACTTTGAAAATTTTCTTATTAAT
The DNA here is from genome assembly GCA_023213315.1 of Euborellia annulipes. Taxonomy (NCBI): domain Eukaryota; kingdom Metazoa; phylum Arthropoda; class Insecta; order Dermaptera; family Anisolabididae; genus Euborellia; species Euborellia annulipes. Next base: position 38,970 of record JAKCPI010016710.1, on the reverse strand, counting down.
ATTTATTTATTTATTTTTTTTTTTTTGAATAACAACAATTTGATCTATTCTTGTACCTTATGATAGACTTAAGTTATAGATGATATATAGATCTAATATAAATAATATAATTATATAATGTAAAAAAAATGTATGACGTAGCATTTTGTCAAATAAAAATAAAAAAAAAAATAAAAAATCTGGTGTGACTGGCGCACAGCACACAACTTTCTCTTACCTTCGGTAATCGAAAGTTGTGTACTGTGCTTGTCACACCAGATTTTTTTGTGTCGACATGTATTTAGTTTCCGACAGTAGGGTACAATTGAATTCAAGATGTAAAATTTATAAGTATGGGAAAATATTTATATTTTGATACCATGGCAACCATTTCTCCTATCTTTTCTATGGAGTACAAGAGTAAAGTGGTCTTCAGAAGATTTCAATCACAAAATGAGAATATACATTTTATAGAGAATCTAAAAAATAATTGATTTTTGAATTTTAAAAAAAATCGTTGGAGCAAATTTTGAGAAAATCGAAAAAAACTGAAAAAGTGAATCAGTAAAGTGCTAGTACTCTTTGGTCGATTTTGTTCAAAAGCTTCGTGTGACGTCCCATGGGGGTGTCTAACTTAAATATAAAATTTCAACCTCCTAGCTCTTTTCGTTCTTGAGATATTTTGTTCACAGACACACAGACACACACACACACAGACAGACAGACAGACTATGTCGCGAAAACCACTTTTTTGGATTCAGGGGACCTCAAAACGTGAAGATCCATCAAAATCTCGACATCGAATTTTTGACATGAATCCAATACTTTCTCTCTATATATATATATTCCATATATACATAGGTAAGAGAAAGTAAAAAAGAACAATAAAAAAGAATTTTTTTTTTTAAATTATTGTACATTTTTGATAAAAACAAAAATAATTGATTTTTTTTTCTATTTTTGTGGACCTACTTCTAATATCAAAATATTATCAGCTCTTTCTTTCTTATCAAATCCCCTAATCTTCGTAGCATTTCTTCTCATGTATAAATATTTCAATTTTAATTATAATTTTGTATTAATAAATAATCATATATATATAATAACGGAGTGTCCGTCTGTCGGTCTGTCAAGCTCTGTTTCACCAGCTTCTCGTTGGAATTTTGAAACGAAATTTTGCAGTCTTATAGAGGACATTATTGGGAGTCCAGGAAAAAGATTTGGATCCCCAAATTCTCAAAAGGGTAAGTGCAAAAAATTCCAGAAAATTCAAAATTTGTCCATTGGAAAGCATTTGTCTTCCCTTATGAAAAATTAATTAAATTTCTCAAATTAAATATAATAATAATAATAATAATAATAATAATTTTTACTTTCTCTTACCTATGTATATATGCAATATATATATAGAGAGAGAAAGTATTGGTTTCATATCAAAAATTCGATGTCGAGATTTTGATGGATCTTCACGTTTTGAGGTCCCCTGAATCCAAAAAAGTGGTTTTCGCGACATGGTCTGTCTGTGTGTGGGTGGGTGGGTGGGGTGTGTGTGTGTGTGTGTGTGTTCAATTTTAAGCATGAAGGAATTGAGCTATGAGGTTGAAATTTTATATTTAAGTTAAACACCCCCCGGGACCGGAAAAATAAGCTTTTAATCAAAATCGGCCAAAGAGTACTAGTACTTTACTGATGTACTTTTTCAGTTTTTTTTGATTTTCTCAAAATTTGCTCCAACGATTTTTTTTTAAATTCAAAAATCAATTATTTTTTAGATGCTCTTTAAAATGTATATTCTCATTTTGCGATTGAAATCTTCTGAAGACCACTTTACTCTTGTACTTCATAGAAAAGATAGGAGAAATGGTTGCCATGGTAACAAAATATAAATATTTTCCCATACTTATAAATTTTACATCTGAATTCATATGTTCCGTACTGTCGGGAACTAAATATATTTCGACACGAAAAATCTGGTGTGACAAGCACAGAACACAACTTTTCGATTTCGCAGAAAATTCAGAATTTGCCCATTGGAAAGCATTGAGTTTTGTCTTACTTTATGAGAAATTAAACTCAATTAAAATAAATAATTAAATCTCTCAAAAAAAATAATAATTTTTTTTTTTATTGTTGAACTTTAAGGCTATACAATTCTTCATTACAATATTTTATAATATAAAAACATATTATAATAATTTTATTTTTTTTTTTTTATTTGAAATTCCTATCGGGATCCCCGTTTATTTGCCCGAGGTGCTTTCGTGTACGAAGACACACACCTCAAACCCAACCGGCCTCTGGCCGTAGCCATCTACCGGCACCCCGTGAAGTTACATCATTTCCTATCTCTAACTCCTGCTCCTGCTTTCGTCTCTAGCTAGTGAACTAATCCTTATTTCTGGTTCCAACCGGCTCCTTTTATCCAACCTCTTCTATGCTATGGAGGATGTCCTAGTTGAGGAGGGACTCCCTCAGCACCGGCGTGTAGCCTACTCCTTTCGAAGAATGCATCACTGAGAGGGAACCTTCTTTACGTCCCTTCCACAGGACGGGATGTCACAGCAACTCCCTCTCCTCGTAGAGTTGCCTGAGGGCTATTGTGGTAAGATCCTATATTCCAATCCAGGGCTTGCTTGAGGATTTGTTTACATTAAATAAATATTTTTATTTAATGAAAAATCCCGCACGCCAAGGATTTGAACAGGGATCTTCTTTGCAGAAGCTGACACCCTAGCTCACTACACCAGCGAGCCCTCTATATTATAGTAATATAATACAAGATTACAATAGAAACTCATCATACAAGAGCATATAATAAAAATTATGGATGTGGTCCAGTATAGCCAACAATAATTGAAATAATTATTTTTCACACTTGTGTCAAAGTACATATTAAATGGAACAAGACTCTAGTCTCTAGCTAGATATTTAATGACGGCTTGATACTAGATATCAGGTTTATAAATTTTTAGCTAATATATATAAAATTAGAGCAGCAACGCAATTTTCCATCATTAATTAACAAGAAGGCATACACACTTTAAAGGCGTCGAGAGAACAAGGAAAAGGAGCGAGTTTATCAAGATATATGCGCCTCTGGTGGGGGGGGGAGGGGGAGAGAAAGGAAAAACCAGAAAATAGGAAGCAGGTTGCAACGACAAAATAAAACGAGAGGGAGAGTGAAGAAAAAAAAAGAAGATATGCCTTTAATTGGCAAAAAAAAGAAGTTGGTTTGGAGAACTAGATATTATATAAAAAAATAAAATCTCGTTTTTAATAATCTGGGGAAACAAACCCACATATTGGATGTTAGCAATAATGTATCTTCTCTTCAAAAAAAAAAAAAATAAATTCATTATTTTTTAAATTAAAATTAAATATACAAATTAAACACTAGGTTATTTGTTTCAAAGGTTTTATTAATTAAAAAATTAACACTTGATACGTATTTCGACAATTCTTTGTCATCATCAGAAGTGATTACAGAATGTATTAGAATGTAAACACTTCTTTCATCTGAGAATTCTTGCTGCGTAGACATTATTATTAATTGATTGAAGGAATCAGGATGTCACAGCCACTCTTGTTGAAGGGGAGTGTGTATATATATAAATATATAAATTAAAACATTATTTTAATTTAATCAATTTATTTCATCCAACCAATTACACCAGTTTAATCCTCAAGGGACCATCATCAGGGCGTGAAAAAAATGTAAAAAATAAACAACATTTTAATAAATGACAGAATATTATTTAATAAATTAAATAGACGAATGTTTGTTAACACAAATGAATATTATATGAGAAATTATCATGATTTATTCACTTTTCAGGCCCTGATGATGGTCCCTTGAGGATTCAAACCTTGGTGTACATTGGTTGGACAAAACTCTGAAAATAAATTGATTAAATTAAAATAATGTTTTAATTTTTATATATATATATAGGCCTATAAATACACTCCCCTTCAACAAGAGTGGCTGTGACATCCTGATTCCTTCAATCAATTAATAAGAATCCTCAGATGAAAGAAGTGTTTACATTCTAAGGGCGGATACAAGGGAGGTAAATGGGGTAATTACCCGCACCCCCCTCCGAGATTTGAAAAAAAATACTTTTTTCTAGAAAAAAAATTTATTTTTAATGTAAAATTTTAAAAATTAATACTTAAATACTTGTATTTATATTCTGGCAAACAAGTACAGAATGCGCCTTTAAATTGCTGAAATTAAGAAAAAATTGTGGGCTGTGCGACCAGTCACACCAGATTACCCCCCCCAAAAAAAAAAAAAAACACCTCTGGATCCGCCCTTGTTACATTTTAATACATTCTGTAATCACTTCTGATGATGACAAGGAATTGTCGAAATACGTATCAATTGTTAATTTTATTAATTAATAAAACCTTTGAAACAAATAACCTAGTGTTTAATTTGTATATATTTAATTTTAATTTACAAAATGTTTCAACGAGAACCAACGGTCGAGTTTAAACTCATTATTTTTATTACATTTGTGAAATTTATTATTTATTTTTAAATTTCTCGCATTTATTATAAATATTTTTTTTTTTTTTATTTATTTGAGGGTAAAGCCTTAAATTACGGCATAAAAACCCTTAATAACCTACAACTCCCAGTTTATTTACCCCTGGTGCATCGTGCACGCAGCCACGCACCGTACCCTTGTACCGGTATCTAGCGCAAATGGCCAACAACCCGGTTCCCAATGTTTGGGAGTGAGAGGCCCTTCACCTCTCTACTTCCCAAAAATCGGTCCCTCTCAGGACTTCCCTCTCAATCAAAATTCCAAATTTTATTTGAATTTTCTTTATTTATTTATATGATTTGATTTGTGAGATTGAATTTATTTTAATTCTTAATGCATTTATGCAACGGGAGCTAAAAGGATTATTGTGTCAAAGCTTTTGGATATATAAATCAACTTGAGGCTATTTAGGCGCAAATAGCAACAAGAACGACAGTGAGAGAGAGAGAGAGAGAGGGAGTGTATAGCTAGATACATATAGCAAGTGAAATTCTAACTGAAAATGATATGCATCGATAAATAGATAGAGTGAGCCTCTCTCAAAACGAACAAGTTGTCACATCAGACACTATCTTATTTGACCTCAAAAAGAAGGGGGGGGGGAGTGGACTAGTTCAGGTTGAGTGCATTTGAATTTGAATTTTAAGAGAGTCAAGTCAATTTATGAAAAGTGCCTGCTTCTCTTGGGGATAAAATTAAAACACACACACACACACACACACGTTCAGTTTGAAAATTTTATTTATTTGCTGATACTGTAAAACCCCTCTACACCGGCCTAGTCGGGACCGAGACCCTGGCCCGTTTGGCCGGTTAATCCGAGGTTTTGGTGGGAATCGATTGAGCCCCACGTAAAATTTGTTTACTTTAGGTAGGGAATATTAATAAAAGAATTTTTGTTAACGAGTAAAAATAAACTTTATTTAAGATTTAACAAGTATTGAAACTAACACGTGATTAAGTGTTTTGTTGTTGGCCAACCAGAGGGGATGCTTACTTGCTTACTGCTTGAAGTCGAGAAAGCTCACAGCTCCCGAAGATCCCGAAGGTTGTGCCAACTCATGAATAAAAAATATATAAAATTACAACAATTTTTGTGGTTGATAAAAATGTTTAATTGATGATGTTGAAAGTTTATTGTTTAAATAAAAAATATATTTTTGTAGTTTTGAATATTTAAATTTTCAAATGTTTACCCTGTTTTGGAATTAATTTGAGGGCGCAAATTTTGAATGTGACCGGACCGCCACAAATTGATTTTTATTCATTTTCATCAGACGTTTTCGTTTTTCTAATTTGTTCGTTTTTGTTTAAGAGATCTCAAGCCTATTTAGTAGAAAAAAATGGGCTGGGAAGCAAGCGAGTAAACAAACCTACCCCCTCACTCTTCGCCATCTGAACGAACATATTGCACAATGTTGCACACTTTGATTAAAATACAAAAAAAAGTAATTTCTATATAATATATGTAATAATAAAAATTATCAAGTGTTAACAGAAAAAAATAACTTCAAATTTGAGAAAACACATCAGAATAACATTTAAACCACACATCAAATGTAAAAGATAAAATAAAAAAATGAAAATAATGGAGTTTATAAGGTAATAACTTGTGAATGTAATAAAGTAAAAGTATATTGGTAAAACATGTAGAAAGAATTTTGATCTTTGATGAATGTGACTGACTTCATGGAAATGAATAATAATAGCGGGAAAATTTGAATCTAACTTCACAGAAATGCCGACAGATGGCGCTGACGTCATTGTATATAAAAAGGCACGTAACGGTCATGACAGTTAGTTCACTTGATTTGGAACAAATGCACAGTACTTGAGAACGGCTGCAGAATAAGCAGTCGAAACGTTGTACATTATTTATATATTTTTAATAAAAAATTAATACAAAAATGTGGTCTATAATTAAAAATTCCCCTTTGATAACAAGTTAGTATTGTTAATAAGCGCTATATGCATTGCAGTATCTATCATACAATGTATATTTATTTATCTCTTTGTAAATGGATTTTTTTTCTGTAAAGAGTTAATTAAATTAGTATTTATAATATAAATACTGTATTTATTATTATTATTTTTTTTAACACATTCACACAGTCTTTTCGGCAACTTAGGCCATATAAGACTTTGACAATAACCGTTGTAAGTAATATATAAATTGTAGGTTCAGGCATTTCTATTTAAGCCATCTGGTATCCAAATGGCTTAAATAAAATCATCGGACTGCCTGGGTCCAAACCCGCGACGTTTGGTATAGGAGGTAGGCACTCTACCTACTATGCCACACCCGGGGGCTACTGTGTTTATTATTAGCGTATTTCGTGGCCCATTTTCTTTTAAATTGATAAATTACTACAAGATAAAGAAAGACGGGCCCTTCTCTCGCTCTATTTTAATTTAGTTTTTGTCTATGAATGAATGAATGAATGAATGAGTGAATGAAGAAACGAGAAACATATCTCAAGATGAATTCTCATTGGGGAAATAGAGAGAGTTGGGAGTAATAGGAATACTTGCACAAAATTATCTTGTAAAGGAAGAGCAAGATTTTTGATTAAGAATTAGTTGCACGGTCTCTAAAAGACGTCATCAGAGAGAAAAGGGCTTGTAAATTAATTTGGCCAATTCTAATGGACTGAATAGTTCTAAAATATTACTATACACACCATTTTTACTTTTAGAAATTTTTACTTTCTCTTACCTATGTATATATGTAATATATATAGAGAGAGAAAGTATTGGATTCATGTCAAAAATTCGATGTCGAGATTTTGATGGATCTTCACGTTTTGAGGTCCCCTGAATCCAAAAAAGTGGTTTTCGCGACATGGTCTGTCTGTCTGTGTGTGTGTGTGTGTGTGTGTGTGTTCACTTTTAAGCATGAAGGAATTGAGCTATGAGGCTGAAATTTTATATATAAGTTAAAGACCCCCCGTGACAATAAGCTTTTAAACAAAATCGGCCAAAGTGTACTAGTACTTTACTGATGTACTTTTTCACTCTTTTTCCATTTTCTCAAAATTCGCTACAACGATTTTTTTAAAAATTCAAAAATCAATTATTTTTTAGATGCTCTTTAAAATGTATATTCTCATTTTGGCATTGTAATCTTCTGAAGACCACTTTACTCTTGTATTTCATAGGGAAGAGGTTGCCACGGTATCAAAATATAAATATTTTCCTATACTTATAAATTTTACATCTTGAATTTAACTAAATATAACTCGACACAAAAAAATCTGGTGTGCAATGACGAAATCTTTTTCCTCTATTTTAGAGTTTTCGTACTTCGTAGACTTGAATGAGTGAGTGAGTAGTTAGTTGTCCCCCTTCTCAGATAGAGAATTGAGTTAGATTGTTAATTTGCATAACATTCAGGCACTGTCGAACCCTTTGATCTTGTAACAACGGGATCATCAGGAGACGAAGATCTCTCTTCTCCTTGAGAGAACCTCCTCTTGTGTTTATCCGAGGGGTTGGATAATCCACCAAGGGGACGGTGATTAATCTACCATTTATTATTTTACTTTCCCGCCCAATATATTATATGTGATATATATTAAGGGGAAAGTATTATGATCGTTAAAAATCTAAAACCTCCAAACTTTTTTATATAGTATATCTTTAACTGTCAGGTCATAACGAACGGAGAAATAAAAAAAAAGATTTAATGTGGGTACGTATATATACTTGTATATATGTATGTGTGTTTTTTGCTATATCTCTGGAATTATTAATTAGATTAGGATGAGGTTTGACAAATTTGTAGTGCTAAGTAGGTCTAAGAATCTATTAAAACTAGAAGTGAATCGGACCGCAGAGAGCGGTAAATTATTATCGAGAACGACGGTTTACTCAGCTTCCTCTGAACCAAATTTTTTGAAACTCACCCATAATTTTTAAGATGATAAACAACGTTTCGAAAGAGAAACTGCCTTCATCAGAGTTTAAGATTATCTGATGTAAGTAAGCGAGGTGAATAACTGAATAAATAACCCACAGCGATGTTTCAATATCATCAGACGATGTCAGATTAGAAAAGTGTAGTAAAGATATTTTACAAAAAAAAAAAAAAAAAAAAAGGTTGCTCATTTCTATTTTCAAATAGATATTATGAAACTAGATGTTCGCACGAGTAAAATGATATATCACACTTGGTATCTAAATTTGTTGTAATTTTAATAAAAAATAAAAATTTCGTGTTGCACTTGGAGCATTTCTAATTGCCAAATGAACCCTGTTATTCAATGGTATGTCAAAGACCAAATATCGAGTTTTGAGAAAATCAACATTAAAGTTTTTCTGATTTAAATTGTTTTTATTAGATTATATATCATTTTTTTTGTCAATTGTGCAAGTAAATACTGTAATTATGGCAGATATTCATAAATTATCTCTAAAAATATGACTAATTTAGAGAAAAAAAATAAAATATAAAAAATTATTTTTACAAAATTCTCTATGTGCGATATATATTTGTAAAAAATGCTTCAAAGTCCCTTGACCCATGATTGAAAAATTCTCTAAGTCCAATTATATTTGCAAAAATGCTTCAAAGTCTCTTTATATTTAATACTAGTAGCATAGAAACTTTTTATCAAAATCACATTCATCAATTTTAAATAGTATTAATATTTTAAAATTAAATACAAAGTGATATCAAAATTTTCTCATCAATTAATTTCTGAATAAATAGCTTGGAAACAGTAAATCAAAGTTATAATAATGAAATAGACTTAATATTACGGCCACTTCAACCTAACCTAACCTAATATTATTTATTTTGTTGTCTTTTCGAAATCGCTCTGATCATCATCCTCATCTTCATTTTCATTATCAGGAATAATATCAAAAAATTAAATTTTGACGTCTACGTATAATATTATTTGGTAAATAACTTTTTATTGGTTGTTAAAATCACACTGGTTAAAACTCAATTAAACGATATTAATTTATTGTTAATTGGAAAATTATATATATAAATAATAGTTCATAGAAAAAGATAGAAAACATTATAGAATTAGGCTAAAAGAAAGTAAAAAATGAATTATAATATAACTAATGATAATTTTTGTAGGTTATGAAATACTTGTATTAAATTTCAACAAATGGAATATAGTAATAGTGTATTAAATATATAAATTTGAAATAAATAAGATTAATATTTTCTTGAGTTTATATTAAATACCTCTAAACAATAGCGATGCCGGTGTTCATAATTGAAAATACTTAGGGCATAAACGCAACAATATATCTCAAGCGTATAGTTGTTTACGATGTCTTGCACTTGACGCATAAATGAAAAATTGTTCTTTTCAAATTAAGTATTACGAAACAACATGTTAAGTACATAAATCATTATTGAAAAATGTAAAATCCTGCATTGAAATATTGTAAAAATAATTTTATGCTTTTACATTAAAAATAAATTTTTTTAGGACATATTTCATAAAAAATACTATTAATTAAAGCATTTGAAACAATATTCCATGCTTAACTCAATTTTGAATTTTTTGGTCTTTGACACACCATTGAATAACAGGGTTCAAATAAGGAAGTTGAAATTTGATATTAATCAATTAATAATAAATGCGAGATTTAAAATTATTTATTTATTTATTTTAAAAACAAATAATTATTCTTTTAAATCCCACAATTATCTTAAAAATTTTAAGAATTTATTTCTTATAGCCCATAACCTCTAGTATTAAATTAACCACCGGCGGTTTTATAACATGGTGTGTACACACACACATATATTTAGAGAGTGAATTTTTAATGGCATCTGCTTGTCTTGGTTGACGGAGGATTAGACAGATGTCAGTTTTGAGATGGGATAAGACACAGGCTTGTTAAGATGCAAATAGTAAGTCACTTGCAAAAGGAAGAGGGGAGGGGAGTAAAACATCCTCCGGAAGGGGTGCGAGAGGGATTTAATAATAATCCTATTAGACTAAATAATAACAATATTCTTTTATCGTAAATAAATAGAATTAAACAAAAAAAAAAAAAAAATGATGTTGCCAATCGATAACCAATCTACCTATCTAATAAAAATAAATTCTCTTTTATTGCCGACGTCTCGAGAACATACTGCTCTATCAAAAATCTTCCCCTATTACAATTACAGTCATTTTTTGGCAAAGAAAAAAAAGTTTTTTTTTTTTTATTAAGGTTATGGAGAAGAAACAACCAGCAAATGCTTTCCACGTCAAAATAATCTATTTGCAAATATTTCGGTTTGCCTAACGTAAACCATCCTCATTGCATCATCAACTGGAACATAAAAGACATACCTAATACACTGTTCGGCAATATATAAGAGACAGAGAGTGTATTATGTATGTCTTTTATATTCCAGTTGATGCACTGAGGATGGTTTGCGTTAGGCAAACCGAAATATTTGTAAATAGATTATTTTGACGTGGAAAGCATTCGCTGGTTGTTTCTTCTCCATAACCTTAATTCAATCGTCCCAGCATACGTGATTTTTTTTTATACCTATAAACAGTATATGTAGACTATAATTGCAGTGTCTGAACAACTTACTGTTGGAATTTCATAATTTAACGTTTTCATCCATATAGAGCAGAGGTGTCCAAACTACGACACGCTGACATGGGCGTAACTAGGAAATTTGGCTGGGGGGAAGGGGCCATGGGACCAGACATCCTCCAGAGAGCCTGGAAAGCCCTATATTGACTCATATTTTTTGGATCCAGGAGCTTTCTGGGGGGGGCCACGAGCCTCCTGGAGGGGGAGGGGCAGACCTAGGGACACGAAAAAAGTATCGATACTTACTGGTATCGATACTTTTGTTTCGATACTAGTACTTTTTTTACTCGATACTTTTTTTTCGATACTTTTTGGTATCGATACTTTCCTTTCGATACGATACCAAGTACAAGTTTCGATACTTTTTTTTGACACTACCTCTAGGGACATTTAAAAAGTATCGATACTTTTGTTTCGATACTAGTACTTTTTTTACTCGATACTTTTTTTCCGATACTTTTTGGTATCGATACTTTCCTTTCGATACGATACCAAGTACAAGTATCGATACTTTTTTTTCGACACCGTATCCCTAGGCAGACCCCCACACCCTAGTTACGGGTCAAACCCGGCCCGATATATAATTTTATCCGGCCCGAGGATGCTTTTGATTTTTCAAGTCGAAAATTGAAAAAAAAAAAAAATGAAAAAAATTATAAACAAAAAAAAACACTTTTTAAATTTATTAAAAATAATAAAAATGCTCGAGAGAACCCCTGCGATTAAAGATGTTCAGGAGGCGAGATGAGAAGCATAAAAGTGGAAAAGATTTTCTTCTTTAAAATTATGTATTATTATACGATTTTTAACAAACCCTGAACTCCCTAAGGAGGAGAGGGGTAAATCTCTCAAAATAAATAAATAAAATAATAAAAATGGGGGAACATATGCATAAAATTTTACTTTTCCAGTCGAATAGCCACCATGGACAAGAATGTTTACATGACAGCGAAATTCTTAACAATAACTGAGAAACTGTCTAAATATAAGGAAACTTGGTCAATTTTTTATAAATATTTGGATGTAAAGGTAGATAAAAACCAATTTGCTTGTAAATTTATTTCTATGTTTATGACTACCTATATGTACGAACAAACATTTTTCAGGATGAATTATTTGAAATTAAAGTACAAGACAAATCCGCATCACGCTGAAGGCTAGTATACTATAATTTGTATAGAACAGTGAATTTTGGAAAGCAGTAACAGGCCTGGAAGTGGGAGGGGAGAGGAATATATTTGTCCATCTCGTAAATTATTAATTTATTTTGAATCAATTTTAAAAGAAAAATGAATCGTATAAATGTCACAAGAACTAAATATATAGATAAGAAAATATAAAAGACATAAAACGGCGGTGGGGCTTTTTTCCAAATACACATTCAATTGTAACCCATCATATTCGTATCTTATTTAGAAGAAATGTAATATAATCTAAAATAATAATAACAAAAACAACTGTGTAATACTCAAATTAAAATACCACATACTTTCTATAATTTTTTCACTATTGACATTTACACCGATGAATTTATTAATATTTATTTATTTTGATGAAATAACATTTTATTTATTATTTATTTATTTATTCATAATTTAAATGTCAATAAAATTTTAAACATAATATTTTTTATCTGTCATATTTGATAAAGTGATATTATACCTATACAAAAAAATAAATAAAATAAATAAATAAAATAAGCAATTAGCGCATTTCATTTATTAAATTTTTAAGTTGTATAATTTTTTTTTTTTTTAATTAATAATTTTTTTTTTTTTTATTTGAAGGAAAAGCTTTGAATTACGGCATAAAAACCCTCAATAGCCTACAAAAAAAGCATTCCCCGGTTGTTTACCCCTTGTGCATCGTGCACGCAGACACGCACCAACCCAAGTGTACCGGTATCTAGCCAACAACCCGGTTCCCAATGTTTGGGAGTGAGAGGCCCTTCCTTGGTCCCTCTTCTCTTAATTAATAAATTATTATGGCATAAAAACCCTCATTAGCCTACAAAAAAAAAAACATTTCCCGTTTATTTACCCCTGGTGCATCGTGCACTCAGACACGCACCAACCCTATTTACCGGTATCTAACTCGAGAGCCAACAAGCCGGTTCCCAATGTTGGGAGTGAGAGGCCCTTCAAGTCTCTATTCCCCAAAAATCAGTCCCTTTAGGGACTTGACCTCAAAGCTTTTAATTAATAAATTTTTTTTATTTGAGGGAAAAGCCTTAAATTATGGCATAAATACCCTCAAATAGCCTATAAAAAAAAAACATTCCCCGTTTATTTACCCCTGGTGCATCGTGCACGCGGACACGCACCAAACCCAATAACCGGTATCTAGCTCGAGAGCCAACAAGCCGGTTCCCAATGTTTGGGAGTGAGAGGCCCTTTACCTCTCTACTCCCCAAAAACCAGTCCCTATCGGGACTGGTATCATTCTCTCACTCAAGTCCCTCTCAATTAATAAAAATAAAAATTAAGGGAATTTTGTAAGAAAAGTCGTGGTTTAATTATTGCGGAATTTAAAATGAAATTATGTAATAATTATGATTAGTAGATTTAAATATCACATTTATTATTTAATTAAAATGAATTTTTAATTATTCTCTTGCCTTATATGGCAATTAGGGATGAAACGATACGAGTAAATACAAGTACTTACTCGATACTTTTCTTTCGATACCAAGTACTTTTGGAATCGATACTTCTGAATCGAGTACCAAGTAAGTATCGGTCAAAAATACTCGTATCGATACTCGGTCAACGTACGCGATGATTAGTTAGGTCGGAGGAACATACATAATACATACATACATTCCCAAGCAGCATTTTCCGTAAGAATTACTAGCATAAAGTTTTTTTTACTTTTGGGGAGGAAAAATGTAGTTAATTAAACTTATTTATGGAACTTTTTAGTAATAATTTCCTTTAAAGTAAATAGCACAGGAAAAATAACGTTATTTTTACTACCAAATTAAACTTCAAAGTTGTCTACCTAATGGTAATATTCATAGGTAAATATTTGGTGAAATTTACTCAAAGAATTTACTTATAAGTTTTTTTACTCAAGAGTAAAAATGTTAGTAGCGCTACCGTGGCAAATATTACTTTAAAATAAAAATTACTTTGAAGTAATAAAATCAAGTAGCAGCCACCACTTTGTTACGGTAAAAGTGATAAAATTTCGACGTAATTTCTGAAGTTATTTTCCCATAAAAAAAAACCCTTTAATATAACCTATAAGTAAGTCTAACCTAAAATAACTTATAAAAATAACTAAAAGGTAATATTTGTCACTGTAGAGTAAAAATGTCTCTTCAGTATTATTTTTAAGGAATTCTTACTATAAAAATAGTCAAAATGACTTAAAAGTGAAAAATAATACTTTAAAGTAATATTTAAATAAAGATGTCGTATTGTATAATGGTTAAATAATAATAACCTGCCAATTAATGAAATAAACAATAATTTATGATAAATAAAGACCATTACTTACAAACTTATGTAAATTTGCACCTACCAAAATAATTAAACATGATTATTAGCCGTTTTTTTGAAAATGTTGGTTTTATTTATTTTGACATTTATAAAAAAATATTCGTAAAACTACATATTTGTTAGGGCGCACAATTTTATTCGAAGTATAATCATTATATTTATCAAAAAAATTTCGAGCGTTTGTATTTTCTTCCAATCCATGTCCTCTTTCGTCTGTGAATAAAATTTAACATTTTTCGGCCATCTTCTTTTACCATTAAAATAGACATATTTCTTGATAAACTTGCATGATGCCATTTCTTTAAAATAATTTCCGAATATAAACGAATGGAAAGCCGAGGTTCAACTATCGAATAATTGGGAAAAATTACCAAACCTTCACGTAACCATTATGTACCTATTACGAATCTGTAACGTGATTATTACCGTTCCAGCTAAAGTTTTTGTGTGGTAAAAAAGACCACAATCCTATTCCCCACTTTGGGAATAATCCGGTAATCATACCGAAATAAATACGTTGCGCTCTCTGGTAAAAATTACTTTAAAGTTAACTTCAAGGTAACAGTGTAGTCATTTAAACTTAAAATGCTGCTTGGGTTTGTTCTTATTTACAATAGAAATAAGTGTATTGGTTTGTACCACTGTATTTTAATTTTTACTTTCTCTTAGCCTATATATGAAATATATAGGAGAGAAAGTATTGCGATCATGTCAAAAATTCGATGTCGAGATTTTGATGGATATACATGTTTTGAGGTCCCCTGAGTCCAAAAAAGTGGGTCCCGCAAATTGGTCTGTGTGTATGTATGTGTGTGTGTGTGTGTGTGCGTGCGTGTGTGCGTGCGTGTGTCTGTATGTGTGGACAGATTTTTAGCATGAAGGAATTGAGCTACCGGATTGAAATTTTATATTTAACTTAGGTACCTTCCCACACGCTCAAAATAAGCTTTTGAACAAAATCGGCCAAAAAGTACTAGTACTTTACTGATGTACTTTTTCAGTTTTTTTCGATTTTCTCAAAATTCCCTCCAAGGATTTTTTTTAAAATTCAAAAATCAATTATTTTTTAGATGCTCTTTAAAATGTATATTCTCATTCATCGCCCCTTTCTGGAGTTTGACTAACACCTATCGCCCCCCTTTACATTTTCATTGTATGCCTGATTTTAATTTGAAGTAAAGTGTAAATAATAATGCAGTTTGATTATTTTAAACAATTTTATTACCGTAGGCCTATATACAGAGCCGCAGACAGACTTGACAGGCCCTGGGGCTACTTAGTAATACGCCCCCCCAAAAAAAAAAAGTTTTTTACTTTCTCTTAGCCTATATATGAAATATATAGGAGAGAAAGTATTGCGATCATGTCAAAAATTCGATGTCGAGATTTTGATGGATATACATGTTTTGAGGTCCCCTGAGTCCAAAAAAGTGGGTCCCGCAAATTGGTCTGTGTGTGTGTATGTATGTATGTATGTGTGTCTGTATGTGTGGACAGATTTTTAGCATGAAGGAGTTGAGCTACCGGATTGAAATTTTATATTTAACTTAGGTACCTTCCGACAGCTCAAAATAAGCTTTTGAACAAAATCGGCCAAAAAGTACTAGTACTTTACTGATGTACTTTTTCAGTTTTTTTCGATTTTCTCAAAATTCCCTCCAAGGATTTTTTTTAAAATTCAAAAATCAATTATTTTTTAGATGCTCTTTAAAATGTATATTCTCATTTTGCCGTTGAAATCTTCTGAAGACCACTTTACTCTTGTTCTTCATAGGAAAGATAGAAATGGTTGCCATGGTAACGGAATTTAAATCTTTTTCTTTTTATTAGATTAAAAATCAATTATTATTTAAATTCCCATTTATTTTTTTTTTTTTATTTCTGTTTTAATTGTTTCAAAGAAAACATATATATATATCTCTCCCACTTGCAAACATTATCGTCTCTCTCTACTCTTTTTAAATTCCCTTTCCACCTTATCTTCGCATAGAAACAATGTTAATTTCCTATAGGGATTTGTATGTTAATTTCGATTCAAAAGGGGGTCCCCTTTGGAACTTTTTACGCATTTAAAATTTTTTTTTCCAATTCTTATGAAATTTTGTATTTATTTACGATTCTATATTGTGTATAAAATGTCCAAATATGAGATTAAAATTTTGAAAAATAACCATAGTTTATTTGAAGCAGTCAACATTTAAAATGCAAGTTTGAAACTAAGGTGCTATCGGAAACTAAATATATCTCGACACAAAAAATCTGGTGTGACCAGCACAGTGCGCAACTTTCTCTTACCGAAGGGTAAGAGAAAGTTGTGTGCTGTGCGCCAGTCACACCAGATTTTTATTATTGGAGTGTTCAACAGCAAAACACTTTAAGTACTATATAGTACCTACAGCTACATCTAAAACTGAATTTTTTTTTCAAGAACTTGATGTTTTATGCCTGTGGAGATTTAATTAAGATTCGCAGGGACTTTGCAGCCAGGAGATTAAATAAAAAATATTTTATTTAATTTCTTTTTGCCGACGTTTCGGTCTCCAATCACGACCTTCATCAGGGCAAATATTGTCAATTATACACGAGCATAGGTTTTTTTTTTAATATTCATTGCAATTAAAAATATACAATTTCGTTTTACTTTGATATGCACAAAAATATTATCATATAGGCCTACTTGCTACTCGGAGGTCTCCGATGTTGAAGGTCGTGATTGGCGACCGAAACGTCAGCAAATAGAAATTAAATAAATTTTTTTTTAATCTCCTCTCTGCAAAGTTCCTGCGAATCTTGATAATATCAGAACTTTCTGCTGTTTTTTCTCAACTTTAATTGTACGAAAAAATTGACCGATACGAGTAAGTATCGGTACTTTTCAATCGATACCGAGTAGGTACTCGATACTTTGCGACCGATACCAGTATCGAGTAAAAGTATCGATACCTCACTGGTATCGTTTCATCCCTAATGGCAATTAGTAGTGCTCCAAGTGCAACTGAGAAAAATTGTTTTTTAACAAAAATACAACAAATTTAGATACAAGTGTGATATATCATTTTACTCGGGGGAAAGTGTACTTTCAGAAATATCAACTAATAATTATTTTTCTTTCTCTACAAAATCTCCCACTCCTTAATAAATAACAAAATTGAATTTGTACTCAAATTTCCCCTTTATCAAAAAGGTGTCATTAACATTTGATTCGAAATTATTTCATTCATATGAAGTAAAAAATAAATTAATTTTTTTATCTTTAGCTAAATATAAAACTTGATTTTTTTTTTTATTTTTTTTTTGATTAACAAATAACAGAGGAGTTGTTAACATTTTTTTTCAAAAAAAAAATTTTTTCAATTTACATCTAAACTCTTTTTCTCTCTCTTTTTTTTTTTTGATTAAAAATGTCAACTATCTTTCCCTACATTTTTAATTTCCAGCTAATAATTAGGACATGATCCATACAATGTCAAATGGGAATTCAGAAATTTTTTTTTTTTTTTTACATTCCATGTAAGGAATTTGTTTTTCAATTTTTAACATGAATGACATTCACATTCTAAATTTCTATTTATAATAAAGCTAACCTCTCAAAGGGAGCAATAGAATTAAATATTTTCCCTTCTTGAATGATGAAAAAAAAACACTCAGTTTTTAATTTCTCTTACCTATTATATTATAAAGTTCGTGTCAAAATTTGTCAAGATTTTAATGGAAATACACGTTTTGAGGCACGGCCTCTATAGTGGAAATAGACCTTACTAGTGTCCTTTAGAGGTTAGTTGGCTTGAATAGGAGCTAGCGCACAGTACTTGTAAACGACTGCAGAATAAGTAGTCGAAACGTTATTACTAGAGACCGGATTTTAAGCAAAATGCTTATTGCTCAATTTTATAAGCAACCATTAGATATTTAATTTCTATACGAATTAGGAAAAACTAAGTGTATTGAGATTGCATTTTTTATGCTTTTTTTGCTTTTTTTGAGTTTTCATGCTTTTTTTCCCTTTCATGCTTATTTGAACTTATTTTACGAATATTTAAAATTTTTTTTTTTATTAAAAAACACACTTTTTTCCCATTCACACACGCATTCACCAGGGACGTATATAAGGAGGGGAGGGGGCCCGCCCCTCGCCAAAAAAAAAAAAAAAAATTGTCAAAAACCCCCGCAGTGCGAAAAAATATAGCCCAGAAAAAAAAAATTTTTTCATCAGGGTGAAAAAATTTGGTTCCGGAAAAACAAAATTTTTCGCAATTTTTCTTTAAAAAAAAATTTGTATACGCCATTGGTGTGAGTAAAAATTGCTCATTAGATGCTTTTTTTTCAACTTTTATGCTTATTTAACAACTTATTATTCAAGATTTTTATGCTTTTTTAAGCACTTCTTTTTCCATTTTTTTTAATGCTTTTTTGTCCGGTCTCTAGTTATTACTAAATTGTTGAGTTTGATGCCTGTAGATCAAGGGCGGATACAAGATAAATCTCGTATTTTGTGATATCCTAGATGAAATAATTAAAAGAAGCTATGGCGATGGTTATTGTGTACAGAGGCATCATTTCAACCTTTTCTTGGGGGGGGGAGGGGGCAAACATTTTTTTTTCTTTCCTTGCAAATAGCTACTCAAATTTCGACAAAAATTTAATAATTGTTTAATTTTGTACAGTTTATTTACTCTCTTGAAATATTTTATTTAGAATAATAAAAAAAAAACTCGGGCTTGGTTTAGGGGTTAGCGTGATAACCTTTTATACCGAGGGTCGCGGGTCCCGGATCCCAGGCAGTCCGATGATTTTATTTAAGCCATTTGGATACCAAATGAATTGCCTGGACCCCAAATATGTATATTAATCTCTATAACGCATATCGTCAAAGTCTTATATGGCCAGAATTTCCAAAAAGACTGTGTGAATGTGAATGAGAAAAAAGTGTGAGTGTTAAAAAAAAAATCAGAGCCCTTGGGGGGGGGGAATGTCCCCCTGCCCCCACCCCACCCCAAATGACGCCCCTGATTGTGTATTGTGATTTTAGTGGGGAAAGTGATCTCAGGATCTAGTAGCTATTTGTTAGTCATTACCCAAAATAAAATGATACTTATATATAAATGAATATAACTTGTAGAAATTAGCTAAGTTTTTTTTTTCTATCTCTCTCTTAGTTAAACAGCAGCAATGAGAAAAGTTTCATTTGCTAAAAAATAAAAAAAATAAAAAAGTGTTGGTAAAGTCTATCCATTAACGTGATCCTGCACGTATCGTGTGTGTGTGTGTGTGTGGGTGGTTTGTTTTTGTAATTATTCCAGTAGAGTCGTCGTCGTCGCCGTTGTAGTCGTTGTATTCATCCTCATCCTAGGTGATGCTCTCATCTCATCTTAATTATAACTTCCGCCTCTCCCTCTCACTGATTGCAATAGCAGCAGCCTCTAACTAACACCGTGACTTGTTATTTTCCAAAGAATAACCAAATATTCTTCCTAACGAGTAAATAAAGAATGAATCGAGCAATTTATTTAGGCCTTTAATTTACAACTGGATTAACGTTAATGCTGGGAAAACCCCTCGAGATTCGATTTTTCTGTTCATCTAGCTAGTCGTTTAATATTTAAACCATCAAGAATATAGAATAAGAAATTTTAATTTATATTTAGCACTTAAAACTGTGACGGTTCAAGAAAAGGTAAAAAAAAAAAAATCTGGTGTGACTGGCGCACAGCATACAACTTTCTCTTACCTTCGGTAATCGAAAGTTGTGTACTGTGCTTGTCACACCAGATTTTTGTGTCGACATGTATTTAGTTTCCGACCATAGGGTACGATTGAATTCAAGATGTAAAATTTATAAGTATGGGAAAATATTTATATTTTGTTACCATGGCAACCATTTCTCCTATCTTTTCTATGGAGTACAAGAGTAAAGTGGTCTTCAGAAGATTTCAATCACAAAATGAGAATATACATTTTATAGAGAATCTAAAAAATAATTGATTTTTGAATTTAAAAAAAATCGTTGGAGCAAATTTTGAGAAAATCGAAAAAAAAACTGAAAAAGTGAATCAGTAAAGTACTAGTACTTTTTGGTCGATTTTGTTCAAAAGCTTCGTGTCACGTCCCATGGGGGTGCCTAACTTAAATATAAAATTTCAACTTCCTAGCTCTTTTCGTTCTTGAGATATTTTGTTCACAGACACACAGACAGACACACACACACACACACACACACAGACAGACCATGTCGCGAAAACCACTTTTTTGGATTCAGGGGACCTCAAAACGAGATGATCCATCAAAATCTCGACATCGAATTTTTGACATGAATCCAATACTTTCTCTCTATATATATA
This sequence comes from Euborellia annulipes, assembly GCA_023213315.1. NCBI lineage: Eukaryota > Metazoa > Arthropoda > Insecta > Dermaptera > Anisolabididae > Euborellia > Euborellia annulipes. Next base: position 18,030 of record JAKCPI010016710.1, on the reverse strand, counting down.
TTACATATATACATAGGTAAGAGAAAGTAAAAATATCTCAGTTTATTGTCTAACTAGCGGGGGCGCATTAAAGAGAGGGGCGACAAAGTGTCTGTCTGTCTTTATCTAACCCGAGCCCCATCCTTGATCTCTTTAAGGAAATAATTTTTTTGAAATTCCTATCGGGATCCCCGTTTATTTACCCGAGGTGCTCTCGTGCACGAAGACACATACTTCAAACCCCATCGGCCTGTGGTCGCAGCCATCTACCAGCACCCCGTGAAGTTACATCATTTCCTATCTCTAACTCCTCCTCCTGCTTTCTTCTCTAGCTAGTGAACTAATCCTTATTCCTGGTTCCTTTTATCCAATCTCTTCTATGCTATGGGGGATGTCCTAGTTGAGGAGGGACTCCCTCAGCACCGGCGTGTAGCCTATTCCTTTCGAAGAATGCATCACTGAGAGGGAACCTTCTTTACGTCCCTTCCACAGGACGGGATGTCACAGCAGCTCGCTCTCCTCGTGGAGTTGCCTGGGGGCTATTGTGGTGAGATCCAATATTCCAATCTAATGCCTGCTTGAGGATTTGTTTACATTAAATAAATATTTTTATTTAATGAAAAATCCAGCACGCCCAGGGTTTGAACAGGGATCTTCTTTGTAGAAGCCGAGCTCACTACACCAGCGAGCCCCATCATTATTAAAATTATTTTAATTATTTAAATACAACTAATTATCAAAATATAAAAATGGAATTTAATTAAATTCTAAAAATATATTAAAAAATAAAGTTAATTAAATATTATTTTTTAATAAGTTAAAAAAAAAATTTAACAATATAATTATTGACAATTTTTGAAAAAATAATTAAAATTAATTGTATTCTTTATTTATTGTTGTTGAAAAAAAAATGACTGATGATGCTTACGCCTCAATAAAGAAAACATCTATTTAATCAATTTACAATAAATTTATATACACGTGTGATATATCATTTTATTTAGAAAAATGGCGGGATTAAGAATATGTAATAAAAATATATATATTGTGATATTTTTTTAAACTCTTTTTGGCTACTTGGGGTATGACTTTATTAAATATATTTTTAAATTATATTATACCGAGGGCTACCGGAGGACGTTCTGATTGTTTGGGGTTACCAACCCCGAGCTTTTCCCGCGCTTGGCATTGCTTAACTGCAACGATTATAGTCACTGTTCCTTTTCTCTCTTTAAGGAAATAAAATAAAATTTTTTATTATTTTTCATTTGAGAGATTTAATTATTTTAATTACTGCAATTTTAATTGCCTTTAATTTTTCATAAGGAAAGACAAACCTCAATGCTTTCCAATGGGCAAATTTTGAATTTTTGTGAATTTCGGGGTCCGCGTATTTTGCCTGGACACTCCATAACTTTTCAAACGGGATGTTGATCAAACAGAGCAATTGACAGACAAACGGACTCTCCGTATAAGATAATATTATTCAAAGTGGTCACACACGTATTACGTAAGCAATAATAATCAAACTGGATACTTTGTATATCCTCTAACAAGATAGCCAATGAGATTTAAAATTTCGTATCTATGTCAGGGCGTTTGGATGAGCGAATAAAAGCACCCGGGGGGGTCAAAGATCCGCAGGCGGTCAACCAACTAACTGAAGGTCCTAATGCACAAAGCACGTTTAATGGGGGCGACACACGGAAGAAGGAAACTTTCCTCTCTCTCAAATTCAAATACGTAGACGTATACACACTTTCAGAGAGAATCTTGTTTTCCTATTTATACATTGTTCCAACGAATAGAAAGTAAGTGCTTTTGAATAAAAAAAAAAAAAAAAAAAAACAAGATGGTGGTAGTTTATAAAACGAACAACATCAAAAAGCTATTTTCGATGAAATATTATAGAGGGTCTGACTGCGTACATTTTCTTAAACAAGTAGATCATCATCAATGATGAAGGAACGAAAACAAACAAACATGGATTTATATCTAATACAACATATATACTCTTATTTAGTCAAAGGCCGTGACGCTACAAGCCATGACGTCACAAGCCGTGACGACAAAAATAAGAAAGTTGAAATTTAATATATATGACGAATTATAAAAAAATAATTGTGAGATTTAATTATTCAATTTTCAAATTGATAAAATATAATTTTTAAAATAATTTAAAATGATTCAAATCTTCAATTTACTAAATAAATATTGTTCTCAGTTTTTAACATGCGTCTTTTTCCAATTATTAAGTTAAGATTAAAAACGCGATTTTAATACCATAAATTGAATAATTTTCTGAAAATTTTCAGTTAAACGCCTACGATTCGAAAAAAAAGTTTCACTTGCATCGTGGTTTCATAAAACCACACAATGATTTTTTTTCTTCTAATAGATGGCATCATAGATTAATTTAGTCCTTATAATCTTTCTTTATTTTTTATTTGAAATGCAACTCAACAATTAGACTAAATATTATTCATTCTTTCTGTTATATAATTGTATATCATCATAAATCGTCTAGTAAAAGAGAGCAAGGTAGATTTGGTAGCATGCCAGAGTATTGTTTGCTCTCAATAGAGAGAGAGGTACAATACATGGTTGCTATTTGTAACACTTAACGGGCGCAATCAATAGCTCAATAGCTTGAAAGAGGGCGCTCTTTTGAGAGAGAGTGTGTGTCGAGGGGGGGGGGGGACTAATAAAGAAAGATTCCGCTAGGCATCGATCCAAGGGGCTCTACCCAACCAACCACACACCGACACCCACTTCATTTGCACCGAATTATTTCTTAATTGCGTTATTGAGAAAGAGATCGAGAGAGGGCGTCACTAAACAAGACATGAATGAAATAAATAAAATGAAGGCAAAAAATCCTAGTGATGTCTACCAAATACCGTATTACATTAAGCCAGCCAGGGGTTTCAAAACTTTTTTTGGTTCTCGAATTCCTTGCCATTACTTTTTGGCCGATTTTATTTAAAAGTTTAATTTAACACCTCATGTTTTTTTGCATTCAGGGATATCTAAAATTGTATTAGGGATGACCAAAGCAAAAAAATCTTAAAAATCTCGATTTTTCTAAACTTTAAGCCGTTTGCGCCACGTCTAAATGACCTCCGATTGGGCTGAAACTCAAAATATATATGTATTCTAACTATCTGCATATTTCTACGGGGTGTCGCGTTAAAAATAATTTGAACATTCTAAATAAAAGCCGTTTTAGAGCACATTTTCTATTAAAATCTATTTTGCTCTATATCTCTAAAACTGTGCCTGATGGAAAAATTCTAACTACATATCTGAATTCAGAATGAAAAAATGCACTAGGTTCACTAATCAGATTTCTTGTGAAGAAAACTTTGTCGACTAGTGTTATTTGTGTCCAATCTAAAATTTACCGCCCTCTTGGATGTATCAGGTTTCTTTAAAATATCTCTTATGCCAATTTTCTTCTCTACAGAGAATCTTGACCGACTCTAAATTAAAATTGAAATTAAGGCTTAAGTATTGCGCATGTTGTTGTAGGGCTATAACATTATTAGTTTTACCAACAGACCTAGATCTACCCTCAATTTTAGTGCTCTTTTCGTGTTACCAATATACACTTTCTTGCAGTCAATGCACTCAATTTGATAAACCGTGCTATGTATTTTTTCCTTCTTATCTTTATCCTTTATGTTATACAGGAACATCAAGTTACCAGTAGCCATAATTTCAATTTTAATTTAGAGTCGGTCAAGATTCTCTGGAGAGAAGAAAACTGGCATAAGAGATAATAAATGTTATAAATGAATTTGTAATAGAATTTATCAAACTAGAATGCTCTCTAAAGTTATGGAGGTCAAATGGCTTTCTTAATGCAAAAAAACCTTGGCTGTAATCAAGGGCGGATACAAGGGAGGAGGGTAAAGGGGGTAATTACCCCCCTGAGATAAAAAAAAAATACTTTTTTCAAAAAAAAAAAAAAAATGTATTTTTAATGTAGAATTTTAAAAATTAAATCTTAAAAATTTGATTTGTATTTATATTCTGGCAAACAAGTACAGAATGAACCTTTAAATTACCGAAATTAAGAAAAAAATCTGGTGTGACTGTCGCACAGCACACAACTTTCTCTTACCTTCGGTAATCGAAAGTTGTGTTCTGTGCTTGTCACACCAGATTTTTTGTGTCGACATATATTTAATTTCCGCCAATATACCGGTATTAGAATTTAAGATGTCAAATTTATAAACATGGGAAAATATTTATATTTTGTTACCATGGCAACCATTTCTCCTATCTTTCCTATGAAGCACAAGAGTAAAGTGTGCTTCAAACAATTTTGAGGGCAAAACGAGAATATACATTTGAAAGAGCATCTAAAAAATAATTGATTTTTGAATTTTAATCAAAATCGTTAGAGCAAATTTTGAGAAAATCGAAAAAAACTGAAAAAGTACATCAGTAAAGTACTAGTACTCTTTGGCTGATTTTGATTAAAAGCTTATTTTTCCGGTCCCGGGAGGTGTTTAACTTAAATATAAAATTTCAGCCTCATAGCTCAATTCCTTCATGTTTAAAAGTGAACACAGACACACACACACACACACACACACACACACCCACAGACAGACCATGTCGCGAAAACCACTTTTTTGGATTCAGGGGACCTCAAAACGTAAAGATCCATCAAAATCTCGACATCGAATTTTTGACATGAATCCAATACTTTCTCTCTATATACCGGTATATATTACATATATACATAGGTAAGAGAAAGTAATAGTATGCTGTGCGACCAGTTACACCAGATTACCCCCCCCCGAGAAACACCTCTGGATCCGTCCTTGGCTGTAATTGTAATGTTAACGGAGTGTAATATGAGGTACAACAATGTCTTTATCCTAATGTTGAAATTGTAAACTATTAGTAATATTTTTGTTAACGTTGTGATTTTTTTCAGTTTCCTCTGAAGAAGAAGAGCCTTTGTGCCTTTGAAATGTTAGGAATAAAACTCAATTGGGGAAAAATAAAAAAATCTTTTTTCCTCCCTACATCCTTGACGAAAAGACAGCGTCATGGTGGTGTTTTGAGTAATAATAATTTTATTTTCATAAGAAAGAAAAGGCGAGGGTGCCCCCGGGCTTGGTGTAGTAGGTAGCGTGCCTACCTCCTATACCAAACGTCGCGGGTTCGGACCCCAGGCAGTCCGATGATTTTATTTAAGCCATTTGGATACCAGATGGCTTAATTAGAAATGCCTGGACCCCATTAGATATTATCTAATATATAACAGTTATCGTAAAGTCTTATATGGCCTAAGTTGCCGAAAAGACTGTGTGAATGAGAAAAAAGAAAAGGCGAGGGTCCGCCTCAGGCGGGCCCGAGCCAGCTGGGAAAAAATTTCCCAATTTAAGCTTTCTGATTGGTTAGAGTAGACACCGTTTAAAGTATTAAATTTTTTTTTAAAAGAACTAGTTATGTAATCCGCTGAAGGCGGATGAATTTCCTCTCCCCCTTTTATGCACTAAATCATTTGTTTAAGCAAATATTAATTTATTTATTTACTTAAAAAAAAAAACGACAATATCTATTAATTTACCCGGGCATAATAATAATAATAACATTCGGGCGTATTAATTACGAGAACTCATTAAGAGAGAGGCGCCCTTTATATCACCCCGGGCAAACTCGCCCATACAATTAATTCCCTTATGTTCTTATACTTTAAGAAGATTGAGAATTTAATACGAAATATACATTCTTAAAATAATTATTCTAACAACCCAAGAGTGGAAGGGGGAGTTAATACAAAAACAAAACTTTCCCTCCACCCTTTATAATACCTAAAGGGTTTGGCCTGAAATTACCCTTGGAATGAATGAACAAACCCCTTAGCAAAATGTGCGTTTTAGAGAAAATAGATGACGTTAACTTTTTTTCCTATATATGTAAATAAATAAAGGCACCAGTTCTCGGTGGTGAAGTCCAAACAAACACAATACAAATTTAAATCTTTTAAGGTAACATTTTATTCTTAGGTAAATTAAAACCCTAAAACACAAGGTGATATTATTTAATGGTATAAACACTTAGAGAGTGAAGTATTTGAATCCCTTCTGAAGTATCGAAATTATGAGAATAAATATACACTGCGTGCCAAAAAAAAATGTAACACTTTGTTATTTCTTAAAAATACCTGTTCTAATCTATCTAAATGTTCCTGTAATTTGTTAAACATTCCAATACTCTCTCTTTCTATATATTAACATATGTAGAGGTAAGAGAAAGTAAAAATATTTTTTCTTTATTGCTTTTGGCTGCCTTGATCTCCTAACTACCCTTTATACGTACCTTCAGCCACTGTGCCCGAAAAAAATAAATAAAATATATTTTCTTGGCAAATATTCCTTCCTTCCATCCAGCCAGCCAGCCAGCATTGCAGACACATACATCTGCAGCTGATACATGAACAGACAGACGGACAGACGGACGGACGGGCCCAATGCAAAAACAAGACAATAAATTAGCTCGGATGTTTTATGTCCCTGTGTCGATGTGTAGGTGGGGGTAGGATGACCCTAGAGCTTAATTCCATTTGTTTTAAGCCGCACACGCGCTCGGGCGCCAAAAACTAATTCCTGTTTTTGGACACTCTCTCTCTATGCCACACTAACTGTCTTGATCTTTAAAAACGAAATTTTATAAATAAATGGGTATGGCGCAAGTGTGTGTGTATGTGTGTGAACTTCTTATGTGGGAAATTGAATTAAATTCCTTACTGAATTTCTTCCAATTACAGGGAAAGTAGAAAAAAGAAATATTAATTGAGGAACTTTCTTGGCATTTTTTCATTTTTCGAATGAGACACCAATAAAACGAGTATTTCCATTAATTTTTTAAACAATCACATATATAGATAAGAGAAAATAAAAAAAAAAAATTTCTACTTCCCATGTGTGTGTTTATATTCAACTTTATTTTTCCATTTTCTATTCACTCCGTCAGTTTGGCAACATGTTGTGCAACTTGCTGTGAAACAAATTGCCGACGAAATATTAGTTCAATAATTTTTTTATCGTACAATTAAAGATAAGCAAAAACAGCAGTAAGTTCTGATATTATCAAGATTCGCAGGAACTTTGCAGCCAGGAGATTAAATAAAAAATCTTTTATTTAATTTCTATTTGCCGACGTTTCGGTCGCCAATCACCACCTACATCATCCAAGATCTCCGGGTATGATAATATTTTTGTAAAAATCAAAGTAAAAAGAAATTGTATATTTAATTGCAATGAATATTAAAATACCTATGATCGTGTATAATTGACAATATTTGCCCTGATGAAGGTCGTGATTGGAGACCGAAACATTGGCAAATAGAAATTAGATAAAAGATTTTTTATTTAATCTCCTGGCTGCAAAGTCCCTGCGAATCTTGATTAAATATCCACAGGCATAAAACATCAAGTTCTTGAAAAAAAAAAAAAAAAAAACGATGACTAAGAAAAAAATTCAGTTTTAAAGGTTCTACCCAAAAATAATAATTTTTCAAAAAATTTCCCTGTTAAACACTCCTATAATAAAAATTAAAATACATCGGTACAAACCAATCCACTTATTTCTATTGTAAATAAGAACAAATGTACGTAAATGTTCTTCCGGCCTAACTAATCATCGCATAAGTAGACCGAGCATCGATACGAGTATTTGTGACCGATACCTACTTGGTACTCGATTCCAAAAATACTTGGTATCGAAAGAAAAGTATCGAGTAAGTACTTATTTAGTATTTACTCGTATCGTTTCATCCCTAGTTCAACTTCACTTCAAAAATAGCACAAAGGACGTGAAGAGAGAAATTTCAAAATAAAATACACTAGCATCTCACCTTTAATTTGAAAACGAAATTAAATAAAAAAAAAAAAAATCAATGTCATTCGAATGATATTTATATAAAATTGAATGAATATAGGTGAGTGAGTGGAGGTCGTTAGAGGGAAAAAAAATTTTTTTTTCCCAAGGTATAGATAGAAATATAGAGCGATCGTCGGTGGCGGGGTAGCATTTAAATAAATAAAAAGAGGAAATTAGATTTATTAAAGTGAGAGGCTCTTCAATTTCCGACAAAAGAATTTTTTTTTTTCACACCCACTTTTTGATTGAGTGTGTAGTGGAAAAATAAAAAATAATTTTTTTTTTTGTTTTTAAAAAACTTTATTTCAAATAAATAAATAAATGAGATGTCCAGCTGGCTCGGGCCCGCCTGCGCCGGACCCTCGCCTTTTCTTAATCAAGTGCCGCAATTTTTCAGTCAACTTGTTTCAGGAAATTAATACATAGCTGGTTTAAAAAAAAATAACACTCTCTTATCTTAATAAAATCTTCCTTATGTATAGTGTCCGTCTGTCTGTCTGTCTTTGTCCAATCCGAGCCCTATCCTCGTTCTCTCTAAGGAAAAAAAGAACGTGCATTTTCTGGATAGAAAATTCTTTTATAAAAATTTTGAAAACAATATGTTGTATTTAATAAAATGTTTAAATACTTTATAAACCTTATATTATAAATAAATAAATATATTTAATATTTATTGAGTAATCTGCTAAGCACGAGTTTTTAAAAAGTCGACTTTCAGAAATGATTAATCGATGCCGAGAATCCGAAATCTGAAGGGCGCTAAGAGAATGGTGGCTAAGGCAAGTGCTGCTGGGGCAGGTGTGAGGGTGATTGTTGCTCGTTTCCAACTGGATTTTCAGAAAACTAACACCCTGTATAAATCTACAATTCTTTCTGTGCTTTTGTACGCTTCCGAGGTGTGGGCCCTGGAATATCCCGATGTAATTGAAGCTTGCCAGGAGAGATTCTTCAAGTCCCTATACTATTTGGATACCTCGACCCCCGGCTACGTTGTTAGAAGAGAATTTCAACAGCCCAGGATTATAAGTGTAGTGTTCAAACGTGCATTGAAGTGGCTGGTCAGGCTGCTGACGATGCCAAAAAAAGACTACCTCGCAATTGTTACGATCGCATGCTTCGGCTTAGTGGTGGAGAAACGAAAGGAAGAGGAAACTTGGGAAATACTTCCGTCTGATCGGTCAGGCTGAGAAAGGCAGGACTTGGCCGAGATAAAAAATAAAACTATGGCGCTTCCGGAAGATTTGCTCTTCTACTATTACATGAAGGACGGAGAGCACCTCGCCGAGTCAAGATATGTTTGGCGGTACAGAGATCTGGATTTTGGTAGGGAGCAATCCTCTCGCTGGGTGCGTCGCTGATGAAGAGAATAATTCTCCACGAAGCAAGAACAGCCAATGCAAGACGCATGTATTTCTTCACAGATGGAAACTCCCATGGGATCAGCCCAGATGAAATCTGTTCCCTCTGCAACCTTAGAAAGGAAGAAGACCTAAGCCACATTTTACTGGAATGCCCATTGTACGAGGGAATAAGAGTGCGGTTCCTGGGGGGTAGGGACTTGGTGTCTATGCTTTGGCCACCTACCGAGAGGGATCTGAGCGATCTTTGCCATTTTGTTACCGAGACGATGCGAGTGCGATCGTTCATTTTGTATGAATAAATAAATAATGTATATAGAATGTGTAACCTGGAATCGTTTTTCTCTATTTGTTTTTGTTTTGTTTTTTTTTTTTTTGTTTTTGTTCTTGTAGAAAAATGTAATCAACAAAATGTATCTCTGAACCCCTGCTATTAGCTACGGCTATTAAAAGCAGTACAATGAATAAATAAATAAATAGTATCGAAAATCGACTTTTAGATCGCCTTTTCCATCCCTAATATCGAGATTCCAGCTTTAAAGTGATAAACACTGATGATGGTTTTATACCTTTTATACCATTATATGCGGTATATATTCATAAAGTAGATGAGTAAAAGGTCATATAGACTGTATATGTTAAACAATTAACGTAAACTCACTCAAGTGACGGAGAGAGAGAAGAAGACTCGAGGGAGATTCCTTTCGCTTACCTGCAACAAAAGAGCATTAAATAAATGATTAATTCTAAATGATAATCAACATTTACATTAATACGTAGCATATGTTAGAGACGATCTTCCATTTTGTTTTTGTTTGCTTTTTAATCATTAAAATATGAGGGAATTGATATTATTATAACTAGTGGACCAGCGAGTTTAAATTTGGTCGGGAGAGCTTGGATGATGATCCACGTAGTGGACGGCCAAAAACGTCTACGACCCCAGAATTTATCGCAAAAGTGCATAAAATGGTCATGGAGGATCGTCGACTGAAAGTGCGGGAGATTACTGAAGCTGTAGGGATGTCTTCTGAACGGGTAGTATTATATTTTAACCGAAGAATTGGGTATGAAAAAATTATCCGCACGATGAGTGCCGCGGCTCTTGACATTGGACAACAAACGCACCAGATTGGCCTGGAGGAATCTCATTTTCGAGATGGAATCAAGGCATTGGAACATCGCTGGACCAAATGCATTAGTCTACTATGTTGAAAAATAAAAGCAGATCCGCCGAGGTAAAATACTTAATTCTAGTATGTACATTCCGAGAACTTTTCAAACCACCCTCGTATATAACAAGCGTAGCCACACACACTTGGTGATACTTACTTGTTAGAGCCGTATTGAAAAATTAAAAATTTTTAATTGCCAAATCGGAAAAAAAATTCGCCCCTTTGCGGAATCTAAGTTTAACGCTCTGCGAAGAATTTTGTTTTTACGGAACCAAATTTATGCAATTTTTTAAATCGGCTGCAGAATAAATAAGCTGTCGAAACGTTGTACAGTATTTATATTTTTAATAAATAATTAATAACAAAATGTGTTCTATAACTAAAAATTCTCCTAATTATATATGAGACGTTCAGAAGCCAATTCCAAGACTAATTCCAATATTTTTCAAATGTACATAAACACGTGTCTGAGCTCCCAAAAGTAAACATTTTTCAATGGCAAATACGCCTAACAACCTAGTTTGATAATTTACCACTAGAATGCGAATATTTAGGGAACATTGGTTACTCTTGGTTGTAAATAAGCTAATGAATTACTTTTAAATATTCAGTATACATTGTTGAGTTTTTTAAATGGATAAATAACTTGAACTGCTAATACTGAAAATTTTCACTTTTTGGAGTTAGTCCGATTGGCTTCTGAGAGCCTCATATATATATATAGTAGTAACCCTGAATGGCCATACGAGCCTAAAAACTTCATTATAAATCTTGATAATAAATAACTTGTTTTTATTTTTAAAGTCTCGTGATAAAAAATAAATTAAGCCACTATATGATGATTAAACTATCTAGGTAGAGAGGGGAATTGAAAAATTGTAGCGGGGGCTCTTTTATGCAACTCGGTCTATTCATTCTAAAAGGGCAAAAAGGGGAAACTGCATTCGGAGAGAGAGAGAGGATCGTTGCACTTACGAATAAAACTTGCCTAGTACTAGGCTTTCTATGTAGTGTAGTCTAGTCATCATTATATGGCCATTATCTATCGGTTTGTAGACACGAACAACACGTTCATGAGGTCAGCATCGGAGGTTGTTTTGTATCACCCCCCCCCCCCCCCCATTGCTTTTAAAAGCAACTCGATGCATTTATCCTACAATTAGTCACACTGAAAAGTGAGTGCAATCTCTTTAACAATTGAGAATTCAAAAAAGGGGATGCATAAAAAGAAATTGCTTACGTGTGATGTGATATAAGGATCGAAACTGAGTCTATGATTCCTGATAAACTTCATATGAAACCAATTTAAACTCTAATAAAATAAGGAAGAGGAAAAACAGTATAAGTATCCTCGGCATAGTGCTAAGCCCTTATGTGGCATCAGAGTTTATCTTAAGGATCGTTGTTATTATCCACATTGTCCGACGGAGACTTAGTAGAAATCGTCATAGTCTTGTTTCTATTACATTACGTAATAGGCCTACTTGAATTTTTCCGAAAGTGATGATAAAGAGAGTTCTCTACTCTCATGGATTTTAGGTTCGATTAACGATATGACGTTTTTTCTCCTTATTGTCTATATATAAGATATATATTAAGATAATTTTTGAGGCCAGATCCGGACAGACGACTTTTGGGGGGTCTGGGGATATGGAAAATCTTTTGAAAATTGAGCACTGAAATCTGCCTTTCTGAGACGTGAAAAATATTCCCCAATATGGCCACGTTTTCGGTTGATATTAGTAAAATCCGAAATCCTCTCAGATTCGGACGCCAAATCGGACAAGTGTTCCAAATCCGGATACACACTGATGTCCGTTTTTGAATTTTATTGCTTGTATTGCTTGCGATTGGATTAAGTACAGTAATTGACAGTTTCGAATTTCTAGCTGCCTCCTCCATTGTAAGGTTGAAATAGTTACTTAACTACTTAAAATAAAACAGGATGATTAAAATAAAGATTAAAAAACAAACATTATTATAGAATGCAGTCACAAGCTCTAGATTGTTTTAATTAACAACTGAATAAGATCAATAATAGGATCGGCTAGTAAACTCCCACATTATAATTTTATATAGGCTACTACTCAAAGATGAACTTCTAGAAATTTCAGGAAAATTATTTTCATTCCTAAATTCCTACAAATTTTTGAGTTATTAATTTTTGAAGTTACAATTTCTCCCATAGGAAATGTATGTGGGGGATAATCAAGACTATTAATTAGCATAGGCCTAACTAGGAAATTTGGCTGGGGGGAGTCATGGGACCAGCAATCCTTGGGGGGCCTGGAAGGCACAATTTTTCTGGGGGGGGAGCTTTCTGGGGAGGTGGGGGGTCAGCCCTAGTTACGCTCATGTCAATTAGGCTCTTCTGCTTGAAATAATTTAATCATATTTAAAAAAAGAGATTCTTTTAAATAAGGCGAGGAACGAAATTAGAAAGAATTATGTTTTTATTTTAAAATATTAATAAATTGCAAGAAAATATTTTTTATTTAAATTTCAAACTGAAATTTGATATGCTCAAAGACGACTAGAGTTTACAGGAAACATTACAAAATTCCTATAACCCACACAGCACAAAATATTGCAGAAATATTGCGAATCTTGCTCAATATTGACAATATTGCAGCAACATTGATGCAATATGCTCAAACAGCAACATTGCAGCAATATTTCTGCAAAAAGGCGGAGATAGGAATATTGATGCATCAATGTTGCTGCAATATTGTCAATATTGAGCAAGATTTGCAATATTTCTGCAACATTGCTGCAATAATTTAGAAACCCTACCATCATTGCTTCTTTACTGTAACTAACAAGTCAAATGGACTTTAAAATTTTAATACATCTCGCCTCCGGATCTAAGCGTAAATCCATCATTGATCTTGAATTTTTTACACACATTCACACCGATTATGAATTTTTTTTTTCTGCTCTCCAATTAGTTAAGGTACAGTGAATTGCATCATGGTCTGACGTTAATAAAAATGTTTGAAATCAAATGTCCATTACTTTATTATTATCAATCAAATCAATCCACTTTAGTATTTCCGATACATATTTTAAAAGTCCTAAAGGGGGAGGGGGAGGGGGGGGATAACTGCCAGAACAGCAGCCCTTGTATTGACTCCCCCCACCCGTTTGCTTGGATGCAGCGATAAATTCTGTCAGAGGGAGAGAGGTTTAGGGTTTAGGGTTGAAGGTACCGTACGTACGTAGTAGAAGGGTGTGGGGTGTCTGTCTCGTTCACTCTCGCAAGCCGTGTGAATTGAGCCGCGTAATCGAATATCCCCTAGTATAGCAATATGGCCCGTGGCTGCTTCCCACTCGAGAACACACACACACACACACACACATGACATGCTCGTAAAATAACACACACACACACATATACATGGATGTCCACATATATACACCTTCCTTCTCCTGTTTTCTTTCTCTTTTTTATTTTTTTTCCTCCTTCTTTTTCCCTATAAAGATCCCGGGGGATCATCACGCGCGCACGCGCCCGCCCGTTTTTTTTTTTAACCCCACCGAAACTTTTGGCATTCAGAAGGAATTCTCTAAGAGAAATGGAATTTTTGCTGCTGCCTTAGATCAAATATTGAATTCCAAGTCCGTTTTTACTTTCTTTTTACCTAATACTGTATATAAGGCGGGGGAGGGGGGGGGGGAAAGGAACCTTGCTCTTCCCCTCCTGGGGTTTTAGAAAGAATATATTTTGAACTAATAAATTAAAAACAACATTAAGATGGAGTAAAAAAAAAAAAAATCAAGACTTATGCAGCCTAATCGAAAAACCGTTAAACGCCGAATCAGAAGCTGGTGGTTACTCTAGGCGGCAAGAGATGGCGTTAGTTCTGTCCATAGGGAATCCAGCGTTTTATTCCATTTCATTTGAAAGGTTCCAGCTAATTAATTTTTCTTTAACATAATGATTGATAATTCAATTACCTATAAAGCCCGTCCTACACGAGAACATTTTTCAAGCTATTTCTGACAACATATTTGCGTCCATAAAAATGTCCTCGTGTATGACAGCAAAAATAAAATTGGAATTGGGATTGGCCTGAAAAAAAAAGTTTGTTCAATTAAAATAAAATTTTCCAAATTCTGTTGAGTCAACAGAATTTGGAAAATTTTATTTTAAATCTCTTGAACGGGTTTTTCCGTTGTAATGGCTTTACATAATCATAAAATTAGAAATATTTATATATATATGTGTATGTATAACTTAGAATAATAATAATAATTAAATGTAAGTTGTAATTGTAATAGAATGTGTGTGTAAAAATATTTTGTATGTATGTATGTGTGTGTGTGTATGTAAACAATTTGTCAATAATAGTTTGTACAGTTTAGAGAGTGTATACTAATATATTTTTTCAAAAATACAACATTTGAATTTCGTGTCAAATTGTATGTAGGGGCGCTGCGATCGCTCATGTGTAGATGGCGTGCATGTCGAGAAGCGGCAGCCATCTTGTTTTCTCAACCAGTTCAATTGAGATTGTCACAGATGTAACAACCTTTGTAGTCTTAGCTGAATTGTACCTGAAGAAGGCCACAGAATGAGTGGCCGAAACGTTGTAATTTTACAAATAAACCGCAGTTAAACCGAAAATCTAATTCTTTTACTAATGATAACAACTGTGAAAGCCTAAACTCCAAAATAACCTAGAATTGTTCAGTTTTTGACGGCAATTGACAAATTGTCAAATTATCATAAAAATAAAAAATATATAGACACACCTCATTTGGAAAATAAAATTAAGGTAAGAATTAATTATTAAATTAAATTATTATTTATTCAATTTTCACTTGGAATATAATAATTAATAAAAATATATTTTTTGCAGTTTATGGTGTATAACCATCTTCAGGCTTTGAAATCACAATCAAGTTATATTTAGTATACTATATGAATGCTTCCATTTCTTTATAAATACAATTAATTTTTTTTTTTTTTTTTTATTCATATCATAATAATTCTTTATAATATAAAAATACATTTTAGTTTGATACAGGTATATTTCGATTATTATGGAAAAAATATAAACGAAATAGCATCATTAAAAATCAACAAAATTCGACAGAGTTAATTTTTATCATATTTTATATTAAAGAATTGATTTTTCCACAGTTAAGTATAAATTCAATAAATAGATCGCTAATCTTTTCTTTTTATTCTTTACAGGTGATGGATGGATGAATGTAAATTAATGACGTAGCCTACGTGAGGAGAGAATGAATTTTTTGTACGTTTTGATTGTTATTAGAAATAAATTTGTGTGTATTTAATAAAATCTATATATATATAATTCGCTAAAGTCCGTCTGCCTGTCACGCTCTATTTAGGCAACTTCCCGTTGGAATTTTGAAATGAAATTTTTTATGCATAAAGAGGACCTTCTCGGGATTACAGGAAAATTATTTTCATCCCGAAATTTCTTTAACATTTTGAGTTATTAATTCCTAAAGTTACGATTTCTCCCATAGGAAATGTATAGAGAAATATTTATGTATTCTTTGCATTTGTGTATTCCATGAATGTAAACAAATCCTCAAGCAGGCACTGGAATAATAATAATTTTCTTTTCATAATTAAGAAGAAAAAGGCGAGGGTCCGCTGCAGGCGGGCCCGAGTCAGCTGGCGGGGGATCCAGGGGGCCGAAGGCGGGCGTCGCGGCTAGTTTAATATATAAATCCGTATATACTATAAACTAACATTGCTACCACCTTTTAACTCTTAAATAATAGAATTGTGAGCGAAACAGCCAACGTCAAAGCTCGTAAAAAAAAAAAAACGAACGTAAAATTTCAGTTTGGTTTGCAACTAAAAACCCTTTGCTAGAAGAATATGGCGACGGCTTAAAACAAACTAAAAAGCCCCCCTCCCCCCTCCCGCCCGTCTCATTCCGTGCGTGTGTGGTGTAAGTAAAGACTGTAAAAAGTGTGGTGTTAATAATTTAACTCCAAGTCAGCGGAAAATAGGGAAGCGAGGGAAATAAGGACAATATATTCTTTTTTTTATTTTCTTTGCTCTACAAAAAAAAGAGAGAGAGAGGGAAGGAAATTTTATTTCCTTATGGAACGAAGAAATAAATAATAAAGAATGTTTCTCTTTTCTTTTTTTTTTTTTCTTCATATTAGTTAAAGTTGAATTTATTATTTGAGTTAGAAAAATAATAATAAAAGAATTTTTTTTGTAATATAATAATACGTATTAAATTATGACGTCAGAAGAATCAGTTGGTTTTTATTTAAGATTTTTTAATATAAGAAAAATTTTATGTTTATTTAATTAAGTAAATCTGGTGGGAAATGTTTTTTTAGATTCCATGATTTAAGGCGGAATAGGAGCGAAGTGTGTTACGCATGTTTTTCCCGATAAGATGGCGTAGTGTGCCATAAAAAGTATGCCCACAAAATCTAGTAATTCAAAAATTTGCCAAGAGATGGCAGAATGGTAGCTAATAATATTTAATGCATTTGGTTGATTTTCATTGATCTTTTAACATTTAATACTTTATAAATGTTATTATATATTATGTATTCTTTTATAAAAGCATAAAAATATATAAATATAGGCCAGATATAGGCTAATACTATATCGTCTGTTAGACTAACCTGCCATCTATTGCAAGAATGTTGAACTCATTTGACAGTTGTTTTTTAAATAAATCATCTAAGCTTATTTTAAAAATTTCTTAATTAATATGTGATTAATAATAACAATAAATTCATTTTTAAATTTAAAAAAATTAAAGATTATTGGGACAGATTGTTTTTTTGTATTTGTGATAAAAAAAATATTTTAATTTTTTAAATATAAAAAATTAATCATCTTATGAATTTAATTCATTAAAAAAAAACCGCATTGAAAAATTCCTTATAATAGTCCAGTTTTTTTTTTTTTTTTTAAGTACGTTTAGACGTCGCTCCTGAACCCCCTTAATAAGAGAAGATCAATTTGCCTCCCTCCTCTCCTCTTTCCTTGCAGTGAAAAGATTACGAATGCATGAAAAAAATTTGTCTCTCTACATCCCCTTCTTGAAAACAGAACGAATTAACGAGCTTTTCAAGACGTGTGACCCTCGAACATATAAATAATACGAATTATTAAGGGGTCTGAAATGCATTGTTTTTATACCAATTATCGAGATTTTCTCTGATACGAATTACCGCGAAATGCCAATAATCGGGCTACGAATTATCGGGATTCCACTGTATTAAATTGATTAGATGATATGTTTTGATAATATCACTCACTCACTTGTGTGACGATATTGGGTTGGCTTAGCTATGAGTAAATCTTGCTTGTTCTTGGTTGCCCTTTGCACACACATTTAACGAGACGTTTATTTAAGATCAATATTGAATTAAATCTAGAGAACAAATAGAGTCAAGAAGATTTCACATTTATTGGTTATTTATTCTTTCCATTAAGACGAATTAAATAAACTCTCTCTTTTGTGAATATTAAATTCAATTGGAAATTGAACTCACAAATTTGCTATCAACTATCGCACTGCCCGCCTTTGGGAGGATCCTGAATCATGTAGATTTTTTCAGAAAACTGGTTTAAAACAATTATGTTATATATTGTA
>JAKCPI010016709.1:0-13464 GCA_023213315.1 Euborellia annulipes | reverse complement strand
TTAAAATAAAATTGAAAAAAAAAATTTTATATCTGGTTGGATCAAAAAAACATATGCAAAGATTGCCATAGAAAAGTGCGAATTTAGCATCCGGACGTCTTTACTGCGTCCTGTTCCTACGGGAATGGAGGGATTATGGTGCCTTGAAAAATGTTATAAAGGCCATCCCCCACTATCTGGGGAGGATTCTCTCTTTCGCTCTCGTTAGTGTCGAGCTTGGAGCTTTTGTTTTCCTAGACAATACCTCACTTGGACTCAAGGTTCTTTCTTAAAAATTTGTAATGCAACAAAAATATTAAAAACTAACAAAATTCTTGCTGCTGAAGGCAGGCAATTGCTCGCCAAAGGCGAGCAAGGGGATTTCAGGGGCGCGGCCCCCTGGCTAGGCGGAAAGCCCGCCGAAGGCGGGCTTGCGACTAGCATTTTATATTCAAATATTGTCAAATACGTTAAAATTGTCATTTAAGAGATAAGTATTGGATTTCATTATATACTTAAAATGTTTTTAATTATATTTATATGTTTATTAACTACATTTCCATTTATATTTTTAGGAAAAAGAAAATGTTTAGCAAAAAGTTGCAATAATTACGACAAACTAATGAAATTGATACCCTAAAGGTCATACCAAATGGAAACATCAAATAAGATAAGTAATTTTTCTAGTAAAACTATGATAAATATTAGTGAAAATCAAACAATTGTCAATATTTTTGACAATAGTTTGAGACACAAAATTCTTCAAAATTTATTATCCATTAAATGCTACATCAAATTCCTTAGAAGATTTTTCTTTTCAGAGAATTCAGATGTTATTTGTCGACAAAACTATCAATCGGACAACTCGCCTAATTTACCAACAACTTACGTTACTAATTTTGATTCTTTTCAGATCGTCACAAATCTATAACAAATGACAATTTAACTTTATTTATTTATCTATTGTGTATTTTTGTTCATTTTTACATATTATTATAAATTTTTTTATTTCTTTTATGTATTCTGTACCCCAAAAGGTATAAAATATATTTATCTGTATTTTTTTAAATAAATAGTTTATCTTTCCAAAATATCTGATGTTTATGTTATAAAAAATACCCATATTCTTTCTATATTTAAAAAAAAATGTACTTATTAACAGTAAAATAATATTCATATATATTTACACGAAATACATAATTTTAAATTTAGCGGCTAAAATTTGGTTTTGAATTTTGCGCAAATTCCTGCGTTCTGATTGGGTTACCCTAATGGCGGACACAAACCAGAAATTAACATTGAGTACGCTCTCTGTTTATATACCCCCCCCCCCCCCCCCCCCCCCCCCCCCCCCCCCCCCCCCCGGGGGGGGGCCCCAGCTTATATACTCTGTGCGTATGATCTTATGGTGATGGAAATTTATTTGCCAAAAAATTTAATCCTAAAGTGCTTAAGTATTCCAGACACCGGATACTTTTAACTTGTTTTTATATCTTTGTTGATTCTCTTCATTCGTCTTTTCTTCTTCTTCTTTCTCATTTCAATATCGCCTAAAAGGATATGCATTTTGACTACTAATACACGTTATTCGCTTGCAATTTTTTTCCTATTCCAACCCCCCCCCCCCCCCCCCATTCTTTGACATTAAATCTTAAGAATGCTATGATTTTCAGTTTTCTTTCGTGACTCTTTCCCTATTTACATACGAAATGAAACAGAACAGCGCTGTACCGTTGGGTTCGGAACCACCTAAAAATAAGACGTTTGACCTTTGTGTGATTATTTATTTTTTTTTTTTCATGAACTTGTTATTATTATCTTTCGGTTCTTTTTGATAATTACCGCATAACGAATGTCTCATTTGAATCTTTTTTTAAATGACTTTGATTAAACATGAAATTAAGCATTCATTCCAGATTGATTTTATTTTAATGGCAAATATGAAGAGTATTTGACTTTACTACGACAACGATTTATTTGAAAATTATCTCTCATTTTAAATTGTTTTAAAGGGAAACATCTTTTCTGTTTTAAACATTTGATAATTCAACCTTTAAATTTTTTTTTTTTTTTGACATCTCATACCAAAGACTTTAAACATTATTAATATTATTTGGATAATAAGGAGATCATTGTTGTGTGTGTGTGTGTGTGGAATTTATTTATTTGCATTTAAATAATTTTATTTTACAAGTTATATCAACGTAACCAAAAATATTTGGACTTAACAAAATTAATTATTAAATTACTCTTTTGTCTAATTAAAAATATTTGATTTTTTTTTCTTTAAAGAAATCAGAATCAGAGAAATGAAAATGTTGGTCAAAAGAAAATGAAAATAAAAAAGTTAGCGGCGGCAGTAGGGCTTATTAACTCATTAGACGCATTCCATTAAATTAATTAATTAATGGATTCCTGGCTAATAGAGACCCATTCAATGGAGCCCATGAGAATAAAAGAGGAACTTAGAAATTAAAAGTTGCACATACGTAGAGATAATGTTTTCAACTGGAAAATATTTCTTATTTTTTTCCACGGCAAAATTTAATAGTAATTTTAAATGAAGAAAAAAAAGGAATATTATCAATTTTACTTTTATTTTTTCTTTAGTATCTGAGGCTAAATAATGATTATCACTATTATTATTATTATTATTATTATTATTATTTGAACCCCCAAATTCCCCCTGGCTAAACGCCTATGCTTCAAATCCAACCGGCCTCTGGCCATAGCCATCTACCGGCACCCCGGGAAGTTACATTATTTCCTATCTCTAACTCCTCTTCCTGCTTTCATTTTTAGTTAATGGGCTAATCCTTATTTCTGGTTCCTTTTATCCAACCTCCTATCCAATCTCCAATGCTAGGGAGGATGTTCTAGTTGCTCCTTTCGAAGAAAGCATCAGTGGTAGGGAACCTTCTTGGAATGTCACAGTAACTCTATTGCTATTAGAAATATAACATTTGTTTGTTTGTTTTTTTTTTAGCAAATAAAAATACAAAAAATTACAGTAAAATATAACGTTTCGGCTACTAATTCTGTATCATCAGGTAGAGGCATTCACTCTGTTCAATGAACACTAACTCTCAGTTAGTACTATATTATTATTTGCTAAAATAAACCATGATTTAAGAAAAAAAAAAATGAACCCCAAATACATTTATTATACAAAAATTATATCCAATATAGATCTAAAGACGCAAAGAGTCCCAAAAGCCAAAGAGAGTGTGTGTGTGGGTGGGGGGGAGAGGGGGGGAGGAGGGGAAAGGGGGAAAATTGTGAAAAAAAAAAAAAAAAAAAAAAAAAAAAAATTCTTTTTCTAATAATAATAATCGTGAAAGTCGAAATCAATTAATTGTTTTATTATTATAATTAATTGGCTTTCATTTTTCATAAAGAGGGATCGAACCCAATGCTTACTTTGGGAAAATTCTGATTTTTAGAAATTTTTCAGTCTTCCCAATTGGGAATTTGGGAACCTACTATTTTTTCTGGACTCTCCTTAACGTAAAAAAAAATGAAAAAATTTCATTTCGAAATTCCACGGGAAGTTAGTCAAACAGACGAACATTCAGCAATTATATATTGACTATTCTATAAACACATTCTACACAAATTCAAACTAGATGCAAAATTTTATTCGGTCAGCTAGAGACTTAACTACGATATGGAAGTGAAAGAATAAGGGAAATTAGATCCTCAGGTGGGCCAAGTTCGAATTACGCCTCTGGGTCCGAGTCTGTTAATAAGTATTCTTCTCACTAATGACCCCTTGGCAAGGAATAAGATTAAGATACTTCTTCATTTAGGTTAGCCTACCTTGAAAAGATTAGGATGACAGGACACGACCGAAGTAATTACTAATATTGATAATAAATAAAAAGAGAGAGAGAGAGAGATAGAAATTAAATAAAGTAGGGTAAATTAAAATTTTCTAGTCCAGAGTATTTAAAATAAATTGGAATCAAATTTTAGTATTTTAGTGAAATATAAAAACTAACAATAATAAGATTTATTCCTTTCAAGATTAGTCTTGATAAAAACTATGACATCGTATCAAGATAACTAATAGAATTCAAAACATGTATTCTCCTTTGAGGAAGATTAATTAATTCCACTCTCGAGGTGTGGCTAACATATATAATCTAGATACAGTCATATAACCACTTGGAAATTCATCTGAGGCTTTATGTTTTAATTAATTAAATAAAAGAAGAGATATGGTGGAGGGGGGGGGGGCTCCAAAGCAAATGACCAATTAGTCCTTCTCTACTCTCCATTCACAAAGGCCCATCTGGTTGACTAGATTTAGAGTAAATTTAGGGAAATAAATCTTCCTCAATTTTAAACAAGATATTAAGCTTTTACTAGGGAGTTATTCTCAACCATATATAGCCTTATATAATGGAATAAAGTTAAACACAGATAGGCCACAAACGCCATAGTGAAGTAGTGTTTAATTGTGGTTATTATACGCGCAGGTCTTTATTGAAAATTTATTCATATTGAATACTTTTTGTTTTTACTACATGGAAGCACTAGTATTTCAATCACGTTAATTTTTTTATAAAAAAAAAATTTACATTTTTTCACTTTTGAAAACTGGGCTCCTAATATCGGATGATAGGGTACCCCTATCCGATAATCGGCTACTTTCCCCTATTATTATTATTATGGGAGTTTTTAATTTAAGATCACATTTGTTATTAATTATTTATTAAAAATATTAATATTGTACAACGTTTCGACTGCAGAATAAGCAGAAGTAAATACTGTACAATGACAGCAGAATCGAAACGTTGTACACTTTTTATATTTTTAATAAATAATTAATACAATGTGGTCTATAATTAAAAACTCCCATAATAATATCTAGGAATTCTTAAAAATTTTTAAGGGCAGGTGTTTGGGTGGCCTACCTTTCAGAAAATAATTACTAGTTTTAATATTCCTAGAAAAATATTTTTATTTTTTTTTTGCATCTTTGGCCATATAAACTTTAACGTTAGTTATATTTAAATAGGATAATATTAGGGAGTCCAGACACTATTTTTTATACCATTTGGTATCCATAGGAAAAATATTACGTCCGTTTATTTAAATACACCAACAAATTTATTAACTAAAACTAAAATGTCGATTTATAATTAAATTCACCTCTCTAGTTTTAATTATATTAAGAAATTAAACAAAATAAATTAAATTCTCAACTTGATCATAATTTGGAAAACGAATTAGATTAGTCTATATCTATAAATTCGATTTTCAGAAAAAAAAAATTACTGAATATGATGATAATTATTAATTACTATAAAGTAACTATATGGTATATAATAAAAAAAGACATTTACGATTTAAAATGAATTTTTTTATTCCATTCAAAATTTATGTAAAGTCTTTAAGCTAAGCGTGAAGAATACACGCTTAGACTAGGTCGTGAGATAACCACACCCAACTATTTTTGCCAATAATAAAATTTACATATATAATTACAATTGATAATGACAGTTGTTAAAAAAAAATAGAAAAAGTCATATTATTAATTAAGGTGAATAAATAAACAATAAAATTAACTTTGTTATTTGGACCCTGTTACGCATTAGTGTGTCAAGCGCCAGCTACTGAGAAAATTAACATTAAAGTTTTTTGTTTTCATTGGATTATATATATAATTTTTTTTTTGTCAATTGTGCAAGTAACATTAAATATATATTTTTTTAGGACATATTTCATAAAAAAATACTGTTAATTATAGCATTTGAAACAATATTCCGTGCTTAACTCAATGTTTAATTTTTTTTGGCGCTTAACACACTATTGCATAACAGGGTCCATTTATACTTCTGATAAGTAATAAATATTATGTGGTATTTCTACCATGGGGGGCATAAATTAGATTTCGCTTTCAATAGGCCAACTGGCTGATTCGTAAATAATTTTTCGATCATTTGCTCCAGAGCTTTTGTAGAGCTTCTGTAGAGAGGTTAAAATCTTTAGAAATTAACAATATTCGAAGTTCTTAAGAATTTACTCAGAAAATACCGGTACATTATTAAAATATTGACTATTTGGTTTGCCTACCATCCAGGAGGTAATTTATTGGACGCCTAGTATGATAACAATCGTTATTCCTTTTCTTTTGGAGACTCGAATTCATATTTATTATTGGATATGAGTGTTTTGAGATATGCCTCTGAAAATAATATTCAAGTAGCCTACTTACATGCGACGTCGACTTTAGCCATTTGACTTCTGATTTGACCGCGAGATGACCAGGCGATACATTCACACTTGAATTTATCTTGACCGAAGAACTCTTCGACTTCGTTGCGAGTGACATTGAGCGACGTTTCGACATTTCGCACCCCCGTCATCGGATCAACGAATTCTTGCTGAATAGGTGACGAGGGAGCAGGAGGTGAAGCTGACCCGGAACCACCGGATGTGTGTTCACCACCGGTACCGGTTTCGCTTCCGCTTCCGCCACCCCCATTATTAGTTCCAGAACTTGCACCCGATGTATCACTATTTCTGTGTATCACGGTCGTGGGTACTTTGCGTGCGCCATTGCATTTAAAATAAACCTGTAAACAAAACATACACATACATAATGGATTAGAATCGGGTATAACCTTTGACCTTCGGGAGGAGGATCTTCACAGATGGGTTTGGAATTGTCAATCGATCTAACAAGTCGAGAGGTATTATATTTAAATGGGAAATGATGAAACAAACGACGACTACAAAATTTTTTTTCCCTTTTTTTTTTTTATTTATTCATTGCGTGCATTTTACTGTCACGAATTTTACTTAGAAAGTCACCAAATCATAAATCTTTTACTTGTCTCTGTCCTTTAAAATATGATTATTCATATCTCAAATTTCATTACTTTCAAATGCGGTGAGATTAAAGGAAATATTTTTTTAAACTTATTGTAATAGAATATCAAACATATTACCGTCCTTCAAGAAAGCAATTCTCTAACAAAATAGAAAATGGCCTTAGGAAAATTTTAGACCCTTTAAGTTCGGTGCATAGCCTATTTATTTAAATTTAAAGGATATATCAGGATAATTTCTAAAACGGATATGATCAATAATTTGAGAAGAAACGTAAAAAAATTTTTTCCAAACGATAAATAGATAATAGCATAATTATTATCACGTAAAAAATCTCATTTTTATGAATAAAAATTTCAAATATCGATGAAAAAAAAATATGCACCATTTTCAAAAGATATATTCAATTTGGATATGAAATTTATTAGGCTATAAATAAAGTGGTTGGAAATGATTTACGAGCAGGCAAGAAAATGCTATTAGATATAGGTATTAAAATTGGAATCACTTGTATTATGCATGATATTCATGTTTAAAATGATTGATAGGGAAAATTGTGTTTATTTAATAAATAAATTTAATAAAAAGTTCGATTTTATAGGCGAAGAAAGAAAGGGTGCCGCCCCAAATAAGTAAGACAAAGTAGGCAAACAAAATGTACATCAGGACTTCCAACCAGTTATGTATTATACGTTTATTTGATGATATTTCGATCCCAGTGTGATCGAATCATCCTCAGTACAAGCAACGGTTGTTATACATGATCATTATAAAATTTGTCTTCATCTACTATAGCATATTGGATAGAAATGTGTGATGTTTTGCATAACAACTGTTGCTTGTACCGAGAGTGATTCCATCGTACTGAGTTCGAAATATCTACAAACAAACGGATAATATACGGAAAATCCTTTTGAAAATTAATCTTGTAAGGTCAGCAGTTGAAGAAGAAAAAATAAAGCTTTTTTCGGTCACCTTTTTTAATGAAAATAAAAATTTGTCTTTTAAAGCTGATGGCTTCTTATGCAAGATGATATGTCCAAATGGAACTTCATCGGTGGCCCATATTGTCTTAAGAAATTGTTCATTTATTTATAATTGATAATCCCCGATAAATAGCATTGATATGTAATTTTTGTGCGCATAAATTCTTTTCTTCTATTCTAACAAGTGTTCTTAGATATTTTCATAATTTGTTTAGAATAGAAAATATCATCAACACGAAAGAGGAATATTTAAGATAGCAAAATCCCTTTGCAACAGGTAATATCAATATTATACCAACTGTTGATTTTACTTTTTAATGTCTTAATAAACGAAAAAAAATTTTATTAACGGTCGCAAAGCCATATAACGATTCTGGATAATTTTTAGTTGTAATATCAGACCCTGACCATTTAATAATGAATGCAACAATAAGAATAGCCCACTCTCGTTGTGTGCAAAAATTAAAGAAAAAACCTAAAAGACTAATCCGAATTGAATACTTATATTCATAAATGAAAAAATAAATAAAGGCCTACTTACTGACTGACTGAATTAACTTTAATCTTATAAACTAACTCATTGATTTTTCAATTAATTGCTACAGATCTCTTATAGAGTTCGTCATTTCTGTTACTTTTGCGCAAGCATAGGTTTAAATAAATTTTTTATCAAACTAATGATCCATGAATATATTTTTGTTAATTTTATATTTATATATTACTAGTTATTTATTAACGCAAAAATTAAAAAAAAAAAGAAACACCTCAACTTGGGCGAGTAAAAGATAAAAATATATTTGTTCAGAGCATGATAAAAAATTTTTAATTAAAAAATGTAAAAATAAAAGAAAATAGAAAGTCTTTTTTGCGAATATGTCTAACTATAAAACGTAACCCAAATCTTAATGAAGCTCCAGATCCTCATTAGTGGGTTTGTGTTAAAAGACTTGACTTTATGGTTCGTCATGTCAGTTGCATACAAAATTTATGACTATCTCTTCACTAAAGTTCTGGGAACTAAAATCCGTCAGTCTTAAATCTAACGATTTTAGGGATGTAAAAAAAAAAAGAATTGAAAACAGAAAAGAAAATAAAAAAAAAAAAAAAAACAGGGGAGATCTTGTTGGCGGTCGTCGTAACTTTTAATTTGGAAAAGTGGAAGTCGTCCGGATATGGTGGCTAGTAATGGCCTCGGAAAACTATTCCCTAAAATTAAAACTTGTATAAATTCAATCTTAATAGCAAAATTAATAGTCGATTTATAAACCCGTTGATAAAAGAGTTTCTTGATTTCGTCAGACACATTGCTATTTGATGTGATCACAAATCAACTCTCCACAAAGTTAAAGGTTGAATATTTAAAAGTTGGTAATGTAATCTCAGGGAAGATTTATAATTATCATAAATTTGAATAAGAAAGAAGGAAGGCTTGCCTTATCTTATAATTATTTCTCTAATAGACTATAAAATAGAACATTATCATGTCAAAATAATACAAATTATATGAGAAAGTAAACAAGAAATTGCATTTCTGAATTTAATTAATGAAAAAAAAATTCAATCAGTCGATGAGGAGATTTAATTTCTATTATTAATACCCAGGGTTCGATTTCCAGACGGTCCTATGAAAATTTTATATGTTTCAATCAGGTGTGGAGCGAGACAAAAAATTTTTTGGGAGGGATTGTCTGAATCTCTCCCCCCTCTCGATTTGTGCCCACCTATTTGGGGGTGCAGGCATTTTTATTTAAGTCATTTGGTATCCAATTTTAATATAATTAAAAATTCGGCTACAGGCTTGATTTAAATTTTGATATAAGATGATTTTTTTCCAAATAAGAAGATAACAAAAAATTTTATGTATTGTTCAAAAGGGGTAGTTTTGGCCTTTTATAAAAGTCCCATATAACTCAAAAGGCAAGTAGATCCACACAGACAGATGTAGGGATGAGTCGCTTGGGCTGCCTATCTACTAGGGATCTTACATAAACGAGGAGTTTGTTTCTCATTGTATATCAAATAACCAAATATCAGCTTCAAGTGCCAAAGGATGGATCATAAATTTATTCAACTAACAAATTGATGAATTTTTTAATAATTTTATAATAACGAAAAAGTTTTTTGGTTCGGGAAAAATACTCTCAATAGACTTCCGCTTTATATTCTTGTATCCGAATTTTTTTTTTTTAACTTTTTAAAACAAGATAGAATAATTGAATAATATTATTGAATGCTTTGAAATAAATATTAGCCCAATTCAATCGTAATTCATAATCAAAAACAATTTTTCTTTTTTTGGAACGAACAAAAGGGTAGAATAATTTATTTAAATTTAACCTTTTCTAATCTATTGTGTTTTTGGAATTAAAGAATAATAATAATTTTTTTATTACACGCAAATAAATAATATTTTAAATATTCTATATTATTGATTTCAATCCCTTTTGTAACTGAAAAATTAAAAATTCTTCACTTTTTTTTATCATTTCTACATATAACGGATCAATGATCCAATTTCATTTATTTTTATTTTATTTCTCTCTATTTTACCCCTTTCCTGACGCCAAAATTAATTTAAAATTTAAATATTTTACGATGGATAATTATGGACTTTTACGTAATTAAAGTAGGCTAATAAATCTTTTGAATCGTTTTTTTTTTTTTTTTTTTTATTTGAATGACACAGAAATAAATGATAAAATAAATATTTGTTTTATTCAAACGAATTTATTAAAATTCAATTTTTTTAATAAATAAGAATTCCCAGTTTCATTCTTGATTAATACCTGGATGTTGACTACGAGTTACCCAAGCCAAGACTGATATTCCCCTAATTGTCATTTCCATTCTTCTCACTTTATCTCTATACATATATTCGATGCCGACCCAAAGAATACGGGATAAATGGCAATGAAGGTTAATAAATTAATTTTAATCTTATTTAAATTTTAAATCGAATTTTCGTTAAAAATTATATGATACGTGACCTAGAAAAATTTGATTGATGTTGTCAATATAAAGTTTAATGAATTTTTATTAGGCCTGAATGACAGGGTTAGCTAAAAAGACTCGCGATTGGTCATCTGCATTTTTTAATTATATACCTATATTTAAATAAAATCAATCATCTCTGAATTTCTAATCTACTTTGAATTAACACTAATATTAAATTGTATTAAGTTCCATAATATGGATGATTATTTAATTAAGATATCTTCATATTTTTATAGCGATGACCTATAATTCAAGAAAAAAGGAAAAAATATAAAATTTTTAATTTTTATTAATAAAAATCTGGTGTGACTGGCGCACAGCACACAACTTTCTCTTACCTTCAGTAATCGAAAGTTGTGTTCTGTGCTTGTCACACCAGATTTTTTGTGTCGACATATATTTAGTTCCCGCCAATATATTGGAATTTAAGATGTCAAATTCATAAACATGGGAAAATATTTATATTTTGTTACCATGGCAACCATTTCTCCTATCTTTCCTATGAAGCACAAGAGTAAAGTGTGCTTCAAACAATTTTGAGGGCAAAACGTGAATATACAAAAGAGCATCTAAAAAATAATGATGAAAAAAAATATGAAAAAAGATTTCTTATTTTTTCAGTAATTAATATGGAAACTCTCCCCTCATATCTTTTCATCTTATAACCCTTGCAACCTCCTAAATTCAAAATAATTGATTTTTGAATTTTAATCAAAATCGTTAGAGCGAATTTTGAGAAAATCGAAAAAAACTGAAAAAGTACATCAGTAAAGTACTAGTACTCTTTGGCCGATTTTGATTAAAAGCTTATTTTTCCGGTCCCGGGGGGTGTTTAACTTATATATAAAATTTCAGCCTCATAGTTCAATTCCTTCATGCTTAAAAGTGAACACAGACAGACAGACAGACAGACACACACACACACAGACAGACCATGTCGCGAAAACCACTTTTTTGGATTCAGGGGACCTCAAAACGTGAAGATCCATCAAAATCTCGACATCAAATTTTTGACATGAATCCAATACTTTCTCTCTATATATATATTACATATATACATAGGTAAGAGAAAATAAAAACGAAAGAACTATTTATAAACTATCGACGAAAAGAAAAAACCACCCCTGGCAGAGGGTTTATATATAAATAAATTCCCATGTATAAATTTTTAATTTATATTATTATTATTATTTATTTATTTATTTTTTTTTCTAACATTCACACTTTTTTCTCATTCACACTCACACACACATTCACACAGTATTTTCGGCAACTTGGGCCATTTAAGACTTTAAACGATACTCGTATTTTTAATATCTCTATTGGGGGTTCCAGGTATTCTTATTTAAGCCATTTGGTATCCAAATGCCTTAAATTAAATCATCGGACTGCCTCGGGTCCGAACCCGCGACTTTTGGTATACGAGGTTAGCACGCTAACCCCTACACCAAGCCCCGAGGGCTAATTTATTATTGAAATTAAACGTGAAAAAAATTCTTCTATAACCCAATAATAGAGTTATTATCAGCTATAATTTAACATTAAAATATTTTAAGCTCAGGGACTAACATCTTGTTGGTACGTGGATGGCGACCACGAGCTGCCCTAGCTGGGACTGGCAGTACTTCTTTTTTGTATTGTCAGTCTCTTCCCTTCTATATTTTCAACAGGCGTCAGACCGTGCGACAGGCCGGCCTGTTCTATTCCTTCCCTGTCGCAAAAACCCATGACCACCACCCCGGGATTAAGAAAGAAGATGAATGTTATAAAATATTTCAATTATTTTTTCCCTTTGACTACTTTATAAGAAACTGTGAAAATTATTATTCTTCTCAAAGAAAAAAAAAATTTTTTTTGTCTATTCATCCAAAGTAGTTATTAATCGTTTATCAAAACAAAATTTGTGGTCAATTAAATATTTTCGAAGGCCTCCGCCCAAAATCATCCTTCCGCTTCGTCCCCTTTCCCCTTTAATCCGAAGACCCAGAAAGAAGATAATTGCATCGAAATCTAGCCTTTGAACTTGGATGAAGCCGATGCCTATACATTAAGGTGGAATTATCGCTAGTTAGTTGGCTTAATAGCGGCTATCTGGCGCAAGCATCTTTGTCTGTAATGATCAGCGTTATATGCAAATGAAGCGACGAGCTTTAAATTTTCCCAGTCAAGAAGAAAATAAGTAACAATATAATAAAGACAGAGAGGTGAATGAGTGACAGCGTGCTAGAATATTAACTAGAATTTTTTTTTCTTTGTTAATAATTTTGGTGAAATCCCGGAACAGTAAGTAAGAAGATGTCTGGTGATCATTAAGTTAATCGCCTAAGTTGTGAGCCCTTGAAGGGCGTGAGCAGGTCTTTCGTTGTATGATCAAAGCCGGTGTTCGAAGATCATTGGCTTCTAGCAGAGATCCTCTTAAACTTTAATTCAACAAGTTACTATTGATATTCACTCAGGCTTAGATACACCATTGGACTGAAGCTTAATCACAGGTTAATCAATGAAATTCTATGAAATATTTAATCCTTAGGGTGGAGAAAAAAAAATCCAATTTAATAAAGTATTTTTTAATGATACAAAATGTTCGAGATGCTCAAGAGGATAATTGAGGGATGAGAAATGGATCAGAACCTCTAATTTTCTTAATAAAACCATTTTAAATATA